>NNCF01130506.1:841304-862284 GCA_002313205.1 Laupala kohalensis | reverse complement strand
ATATATATATATATATATATATATATATATATATATATATATATATATATATATATATGGTAATATGTATGTACTTACGGATTATATTAAAATTAAAATCCAGGTATAAGGAAAATACACTTTACACAGAATGCTCAATAAACAAAGCGGCTCATACTTATTATTTGGTTTTTATTTCACTTTTAGGTTATTGTAACGACTTGTTCCTCCAAGTCGTTGTGAGAATAATTTCAATATTACTGTGGCATACGCCAAGAGCTACTCCCCTCGAATTGTGTGCTATTAAGTACACAATGTTTCGACTTTTAGTATAAGTCGTCATCAGGTGTAACAAACTATTACAAGAAACATAAGTACTGAAGAATTTATCAGTATATTAAATGTAATCTCAAACACAAAATAGGTTTACAACAAATACATAAAATGCACAAGCTATTTTGTAACAAGTTACTCCTCCAAGTCGTCACGGGGATAATTTCAATATTACTGTAGCATACCATGAGCTACTCCCCTCGCCTTCTGTCCGAGGCAGCATTAAGCCTCCTCTTATATGGAGATAAACAGTCACGTGATCTACTAATGCTCGAGCAATGCGAACCTTTCACTTCTAAAATTAGTTCTACTACAGCTCCGGCGAACGAAGCGTCACTTTCTCTTTTTAAAACAGATCAGCCTCAAAAACAAAATGAAGGGCATTGGTACTACGTTACAGTTATGTACTTGAAAACATGTTCTTCACAGCCTTTATATAATTTGGTTTTTGCGATTTGGTCAAGTATAAGGCCTAGAGTGTCAACCACTCTTTGCCAGAAACGATGGCATCATTCGGGAATCGTTCTATATAATTCCCTGCCCAAGAATATAAAAGACATTATGAAATTGAATATCTTCAAATCCGCGGTTAAAAACTACCTCCTGCACCAGTGCTTCTACACTGTAAAAGAATTTATTGATTTTAATAAAAGTTAAATTCGTCTTGTACTTTATCACGCCATTGCTGTAGCACTTTTTAAATAACTTATAACAATTTCAAAAACTATTTTCTTGCATGATTGTGTTGCCGTATGGCTCATATTAATTTAGTTTTATGTGTACTCAACTTTGGCACGGTTGTGTACATAAATTCTGTAGCCCCATCCTGGCCCGGGTTTTTCTCCGTTTTTCCTTCGGGTAGAGGCGGATTTCTTATACAGGTTCTCTAGGCTTTGTCTAGGGGCGTGTTTATTGTAACAATAAATCGTGAATTTAGTGTTTTTTCAACTCTTATGATTTTTAAACACTATACTCAGAATAATCTATAGTTCGATAATAACTTGTACATGTAAATTTACAAACATATTTGCGTTAAATTACAAACATATTGACATTCTATATATGTATTATAACTCGCAGCTAACTTTTTATCTTATCTAAACAATTTTGCTGAAATTTGAATCCGCCTCTGCCTTAGGGCCCTTGATCGGAATTGATGGGATGGTCCCTTGCTTGCTTCCGGAGAGTAAATTAGTTTATTGTCCTCCACGTGGTCATACGCAGTCTGTACTGTTTTTTGACAATAAATTTATTATTATATATTTATTATTATATTATACGTTCAGTGGATAGTCTGCCTGACGTATCGCAATCGAACACTGGCTGACACATTAGTTAACTTCAATCAACAGTCATGATAGTGGAGAGTCACATATACTTATTAACAGTCAATTATAATTGTTTTTCTACTCTTGCAAATCTTCAATATGAAACATATTTTGCTTTTTGTTGCAATAACCCCTAAGAAGAAAATTTTAAAAAAATTCATCTATTATTTTTTCCGATATCCATATTACAGACATTTCAAATAATTCACTTGTATTAATATGGATGTACTAACACATCGTTGCAGTATGCACTGATAAGAGAAAACACAGATTTTTTTCCTATATTTCTCTTCATTCAAACACTGTTCTAGATATCTACGTGAAAATCAATCTCAGTCTATCAAAAATAGTGTCTTCTTTAGCATGATGGTTATGTCTGTGTTCCTAGTTAATCGGGAGAGACAAGCTCCGTCCCACACTCGACCGCATTAGATGAGGTTTTCAGCTGCAGCTGTCCTCAGACATTCCGGACATTCGGATCGCTTCCAAATTTCCCGGAAACTCTCCTCCTCAGTTCTTTCACCTAAAGAACGGTTAGGTGAAGAGCATTTCTCATGGTCTGAATATCGGCTAAATCAGAAAGTCATGTATTAAAAAATATATATGTCAACAAAAACATGTGACCTGAAATATATACAGAATGTCTATATTTATCATTTTACACAATGCGATATTTACATATTGAACGATTTTATTTGTCTTTTTCATAACTTCCTTGTATTTTTCATTAATTGCTTGTTTCTTAAGTTACATGTGGAGGATTTGTTTGAACGAAGAGGAGAAACAAATTTGTATTTCCGTTAATTAGTCATCGCTTCCGTTCTTTCAACACCCTTTACTCCCCCAGTGATAAACTTCTGGATTTTAAAAATTCTTATGGATTTTTTATTACATTTTATAATAGAACCCCTTATAATCTTGGCCGAATGAGCGTAAAACGATCTGGAATCTTATGCGTAATTCGTTCTTCATCGTAAAGAAAATCTTCCCTGAAGTACTATAACTCCGTACTAATCCTTCGGGTATCTTACTTGTTCCTTCAGTGCACTTTCAACGATGTTTTATATCGGTGGAGATTCATAGAAAATTCTATTACTTTGTCTTCTTTCCCTTATTTTTTTCATCTCCTCCTCTATCTCTTTGTCATCATTTCCGCCCCCATTAATGTTATTTTTTGTACTTATCCGCTATTTCCCCTCTATTCTACCGTTCGTGAAATGTAAACTCCTTCCCTTTCTCCTTCTTCGCTTTCTTTCGAGAAACACTTCGAAACGCTTTCCTGTGAAATCTCTTAGTCATCGCGTTCTTATTAAAAATCCCCACGTACAAATTGCTGTCTCCTTCCCCCTCCACGACGGTGGTGGTAGTAAGCCGGGATTTGTGCACAGACGCTCGTGCGTGTTACCGCGCGGAAGAGATGACTAGAATTTCAGTCTCTTGCCCAGGTACCCATGAGACAAAGTGAGAAAGAAGGGTTTTCTGATAAAGTAGATCCCCTCTTAACCTTCCTCGGATCAACTGGTCTTTGGATTAACCGGTGACTCCGGGGTAACACTGTTTTTCTCTTTCACTTTCAGCGTTGGCAGGTAGACGCAAATGATACCTGAGCTTTGAAAATTTTCTAATTTTCCTTTTTTTGTTCAATTTTCGTGATTTTTTTATTTTACTGATCATTATTTCTTACATTTTTAGTAGGCTACAGCACTTTTTATATGAAAGCTTGGTTAAGAAAAGTTTCTAACGTTAATTTTATTTTTAACATCGGGTTTATCTTTCCCTGTAATAATGTGAAACAGGATGATTCTTTTTATAAGACATTTGCAAATTCTTCTATTTTAATTACGAAAATTCGCCAGAGTAATGAACCGTAATGGATGTGAAAGNTAATTACGAAAATTCGCCAGAGTAATGAACCGTAATGGATGTGAAAGTAAATTTTGTTTAATTGATAAATGACGTCCATCAATCAACAAATGTTCCTTCTGCATAAACGGGAATCAATTTTGATTTCACTTGAGGGGGGTATCCTGAGAGGGGACAAACTGGGGATTTAGTGGTTGGATCACCGAAAACATTAGAAAAAATCTATGTATTAATAGTTTTGGAGTTAGAATGTCGTAAATAATAGTTTTCATATATAAACTTTTGAAAACATAAATTTGCGCTTTTGAAAGATTTCAAAAGTTTTGTATTAATTATACACTTTTTACCTAGATTATTCAATTTCCGATTTGGACAGCTTTTTTTATTACTTTTTGTCTTCTTTGGGAGGGGATAACTTTCCCCGTTTTCTTGAATTCTGAAGAAGGATACAGCACTGAAAACAATTATAACCAATTGTTCCATTATTAAATGAAACAGTTGATATCTCTGCAGGTAAAGAAAATTACAAAATATTTGAATGCATTGAATTCTTAACACCATCTCTCGGCTTATCTTAGTGAAAACCTCACTTTGATGTCTTTATTTTGGATGTACATGAGGTGGATATTGTTATTGAATTATTTTGTGGCATTGATGAAAAAGATAATTGGGTATAGTATTTTCTCAGTTATGTGTCTGTCTCTTACAACAAAAGTACTTCCATAATCTTTCTTTGATACGTCCATCATAACCCTGTTTTTGTTTTCGCTTCGTTGAACTTCCCTTTCTCTATCTCTCTCCATCCCTCTTCATTCATCTCTTCCCTTCCCTCACGAGTATCTCCTTTCACCGATGCCCACCCTTCCCACCCAGTCACCCTCTGTCTCACCCCTCCGTATGTCTTCCCCGACCGCGATGTTGCATACATTTTTAGTGAGCGCTCGGCCGCGGAAGCATGCTTCGCTCGCTGCTATTAATAAGCAAACTTGGGGAAGGAAATACGCAATTTTAAGTTGCCTGGAGTTGCAGGAGCCAAGTTGCAGCGCGAAATTGAGCGCGACGGCCTTCGAGAAAGGGCTTTGGCGGAAGGGGTTGAGGGATGGGAGGAGGTTTAACTCGGAAGGCGACATGCAGTGGATGGGCAGTTGTGGTTGCCACTGGTGGTGGGGTTAGTACACGTTTCTCGTGAGACAGCTTCTTAGACGACATCGCAGGTTGGGTGATAGTATGAAGGTTGCATCCGCAATGTGGGTGGTGGGATCAACTCACAACGGATGTAGAAAATGTGTCGTAGACGCATTTGAAATTGATTTAAAAATTAATTTAACTTTATCCCAAGCCCGTGTTGTAATTCGTTAGTATACATTTTGTTTCCTTATTTGTACTTCGTGATGAGCTCGTTTTAGGGAATTGAATAATTTGTATCCTCGTGTGTTGATTGTGTATATGTGTGTGTTGAAATGAGAGGCGGAACTTGAAATTCTTCCGTGAGTAATATGGTCAAACCTGTAAATTTTATAACTTTGATGCTTTTTTTAAAAAAATATGTAAACTTAACATGGTATCATTTATACGACAAATTATTGCTCATGTACTCAATCATTTACGAGTTGATATAATAATTTTGTAAAATTAACTAAAATGTTACTTTTTTCGCTTTATTAATTAATTTTTGAATATAATGTCCCGATCTTTATTCGATTATAACGCCTTTAGCCAGCGAGAGAAGTAATGGTTCAGTCAACATATATTGTAATAAAGACAATTGGACGATATGAGTCGTGAATATTTCCAGTTGTAACATCTACCTTATTCCCCATATCACATCATTATGCGGGGGAATTTATACTTAAATATGTGGGAATGTGTCCTACAAGTATCAATTATGTTGTTATTTTATATTTGCAGTGCCCCGACAAGCAAGGGACCGATGGTTTGTGTCCTTCTCAGGGCGCTGAATATTTGCTCAAAACAACTTAAATATTAACTGTTGACTTCAAACGCGTCATAATCTCACAATATATCTCTTCAGATTCGCGCACAAAGAATAAAACATATGTGAAACATATATTTTTACGCTCTTCGACATTTTCACAACAATTTAAATATGATTAGTTCAATTGCAGCTACCTAAAATAAGGCGCACTTTATGCAAGTATTTTGACTAAAAGCATTTACGTTTTTCGTGTACTGCCGTACTATTTTGGGTAACGTCTGAAGGTATTGTTGCCTGTTTATGTCATTGTATTTCATCGTATGAATGAATCATGGTATTTGCTGTTAGACTCTTCGTGCTCTCCGAGTCCCAATAATCTTCTTCCTCATTGTCTTCTCCATTTTCCTCTTCAATGTATGCTGACAATTCGAGTGATACGTGGATGACGTCCGTTGCCCGGAGGGTGTGTGAAGAGGGAATTCTTACTCTCCTGAGGGAAGAGGATTGCGGTGGCCTTGGGGGCCCTCCCGATGAAGGGCGCGCCCTCTGCGTGCATCCGCTGGGATTTTAGATTAACCGCCACGCCGTCTTGCTCAAAGCAGGGCACATCTCTGCTTCTTGCCAGAACTTGACTCGTTCATTCCTGTGAATCTGAAGATGGTTCCGCGTTTTGAATCGCAACCGTATCGTGAGGACGCGGGTGAGGGAACTCGCAATAAAGTGCAGAAGCAAGCGAGATGAAAGTTTAGATAACATTTTTAGTGATTTCTTCTTTGTGCTCGTAGGAAAAATTACAATTGTAGTATACCTGGTTTGGAAATCAACTAGAGGCATGTTCTAAGTATGTTCGATATACGTCATCATTCCTCAGCATATTATTCACGCGTCTCTTAAGAATAGAAACCTATTCTAGGATTCATGTAAAACTGGATAGAGAAAATTAAATATAGCTGCCCGGGAATGTAAGAAAAACTTCAACTTCGTCGAAATGAACCACGTGTTAATGAGGAAACTGCTATCTCGAAAACCGCTCTGCAGTTTTGTAATCAGCTAATGCTTTAATGAAAATCACTTGGTGCGCTAAGATGTAACCGAGCGATATGAGAAGCACCTCACAAAAGAATGTTGACGACAAATTTTTAAAAAAAATCTTAGAAATTTCTGGAAACATAAAAGTACGAATTACGTATTGATAACATGACTGTGTGATCGATGCATCAAAATAATTTCCAATAGGTATGGTACAACGCTGGGTAACATTTAAATCACCATGTGAATCCAGCAAGTGATAGAAAAAATTCTATACTTTTCGCACCAAGTTCGTGAATGTTTGGGTGTTCTTTGACTTCTCTCTTTTTCGTGAATCCTACTATAGATGAGGTTTTATCATTGAAAATTTTAATCGCGAGTGGTCAACTGTATTCCCCTACTGGTGTGTTGAAGAAAAAACACGCCCTATTTACTGAGGAGGTATGCAAGCCGCAATACATGAGCGTATCACGGGAGTGCGTAGTACATAAATCAAGGGACATGACTGAAAATCGTTGCCCAAAATATGATTTGTAAAAGATTAAGTCATTTTCGTTGCGCCCGACGGTGATGCACTTGCACAATACATTTCTGTGTGTCCCTACGAATCTAGCGTTGACATTCCTACGTCGTAACCTGTAGGCGCTTACTTCAGCTGTCTTCCATGCGTCTGGAAGAGCAGTAGAACAGAGGAACAAACGGTGTCAGTTCTCTTCATTCACTTTTTATCTGTCATAGCTTCTTGCAAGACAGAAATAAACAGTCAATATGTGAGCTGCTCTAAATAATATTTCAAACTGCTTTCAGGAGAGCAGTCTAAAATGAATGGATCGTTTTAATGAAGATCAGAATTTCGCTCGTACGATTATGAAAAATTTTGATAAGTCAGATTTTAAAGTTTTTTTTTTNTTTTTTTTTTTTTTTTTTTTTTTTTGGTGGGGCTTTAGGGCTCGTCAACAGCAAAGGTCATTAGAGCCCTTTTTAAAGTATTAATCCTTCCAAAAATGTATGTGCAATAAAGAAGAGCAATTCCGATTAGCAAAGAGGTTAACTCTAAAAAGTATATGGAGATCTGAAGACCCAAGTAACAATTTACTATGAGAGTAATGTTTCTTAATTATTTTATTTGTATTTAATTTATGTATGTATGTACGAATTTCTCGTGTCAGCCAACTATGGACCACGATTCGAAGTGTTAGTAAGACTCAATTCTGTGTAAGTTTACTCACTAGACACATAGTGACACATTTCGGGGGGAACAGCGTATAGATATAATCTACATTGCCCTGAGTATTACTACTGCGGTTGTAAGCCGCAGACGGTAAACTTTTCATACACCACAATTATATGATCTGAGCCATAAGAATTAAAAGCTACATAATTTTCTGACCCCACTGGGAAGTGAACTCGGGGTGACTTGGTGATGAGCGAACACGCTAACACCGTAGCCACGGAGGTTTTCGTTTATTTTATGTTAAGTAAAATAAATTATAAAATAAAAAACTTATACTTTTTTAATCTTACCTCATCGTATATTTGGTAATAAAATTTTCATCTTGAAATACGTTGCGTTCTCTTAATTGTTCTACAACGATATTTATCTCTCTTTACACACTCCACAATATTTAATCTTTTATTTATCAGTGTACAGTGTATTGGAAGTAAGCGTATTTCAGATTCAGTCTATAATGTTCCGATGCAATTTTTTCTGCAACTTTATAATGTTCCATTAAATTTCATTAACTTTTTATGCTTCATGAAAGTGAAATGCAGTCTCTTCTGTTGAGAAGTCATTAATAAAGTCTTCCATGGAATCTTTCAGCATAAATAAATATGATGTATGAGAACTTTACGCTTCCCATTTTGATTACAAGATTTAATAATTAAAGTTCGTTAATTAACTTTAACGGAGGGTAATGAGAGAGGTTTTATGATGTGCAGCTTTGCATTTCTTATTCCATTTAGGAACGTAATAGAAGTTAAACGTTGATAAAATATACAGGATCAAATGGAACACTTTACGTAATTTCTAAAGCGTTATATTCTTTGAATACTATTACATTATGTCGAGAGAAATAGATTAATATCTTCTAATTGTGCCGACTTACTTACGCTAAAAGTTAATTTTAAGTATTGAGATAAAGATTGGCTTATCACTTCAAAGCTTTGTGTAGTCCGAGAAAAGGGAATTTCATTCCCACTTTATTATATCCGGGAAACTGTTCCTCTTTAATATTCTTAACAGACTTCTCAGTTTTCATTATATTTTATATGGCTTTTGTGAACATGAGATAGCAAAATTACCCACGAAATATGGTTGAAAAATATATTAGTCAAATAAAATAGAATTTTCAACAAAAAAGAGAGAGAGATGCGTAGTGACCTGCGTATTATGTAATTGTATTCAAATAGTGTACTTGTTTTGCAATAATTTTGTGTTCATCACCTGTCGTTTTCTCGTTGCGCTCCTTCCGCGGCTACAACAATTGGCGACGAAGTTTCGAACTTAACATGGAGCAACTGGCCCAGGCAATAACTAAAATGATACAGCAGCAGCAGAATCAAATTTCAACTGTTGCTACAACCACAACGAAGGCAGACCCAAAACAGTACGAGGGAACATCCGTTACCGCCATTTCCTGAATACAACAAGGACAAGGAAACACGGAAGGACTACGCCTTGCGACTAAATCAGCACTTTGAAGCATGCAAGGTAAATGATGAGCAGCAAACACGCGCGTTTTTGTTAACATGGGTTGGTAAGGAAATATTTCAGTTATTAACAAGTTGTTTCAGGATACATGCCGTACGGAATATAATTATATATTATTAGTGAAGATGTTAAACCAGTATTTCGACAAGAAGGTACATGTATTAGCAGCAAGATTCAACTTCTTTCAGTACAGAATGAAGGAGAATCTAACGCATGCAGAATGGGCTACAGAATTACGGGGTCTAGCGAGGGAATGTAACTTCACATGTAGTAAAGAAGGTTGTGACACGTCGTATCAGTATTCATTAATTAGAGACATGATGATTTTACATACACCGTTTGAACAGGTGAGAATGAGACCAATTAGAAATTTAAATTCAACTTTAGACGAAGTAATGTTAATAGCTAAAAATGAAGAAATTACATCAAACACTGTATCTAGAATCACAAGTATGGACATTTCAGCAGTAAATCACGTTAGGAATTTCGAAAACAAAAGATTTAAAAGTAAGTTTAAATCGCGGCAAGAGTGGTCATATCAGAAAAGTGTATTTGGGAAATAATATAAGAAGAAAAGAGCTAATGCTGATAAGTGAGGAAACGCGTCTGAAGGTCGAGGACGACCGGTGCGATTACGCGACGACAGGAAGGATGAATGGCACAGAATGAGCGTTGAAGAAGTACACATGAAAGGACAATTAGAGAATGAATAGAATCACTGTGAATTGGAAATTAAGAACAAAGTTAAAACAACTAATTGAACTTTTAGTAGATACTGGAGCAACAGTTTCCCTTATTAATATGGCAACATACAGTGAGATCGGGTCACCACACATATATACAGTACAGAATGAATTGCATGCATTTGGAAAACAGGAAATTCCAATTCGGGGGTGTGTGTTCGTGGAGGCTAAGTATAATAGAGTAGTGAGGGAGATTAAATTAATGGTCGTAAACTTGTACGAGGTCAATAATATTTTTGAAATGGACAATTTTAATATATTCCAGTTCAAAATTGAGGCTGGAAATGCAAAACAAGTTAGAATGATATCGGAAGAAATTCCATTCCAAGAAATCGATAAGCTGTGCAAAGAGAATGAAAGGTTGTTTGCAGACGGTTAAGGTAAATGCAAGGATTTTGAAGCGCATGTGCAACTAAAACAAGATGCAGTACCCAAATACTGTAAAGCAAGAAAAGTACCGTTTGCAATTCGAGAAAAAGTAAAAGAAGAAATTAATCGCCTTATTAAACAAGAAGTATTAAAACGAATCAAAAGTAGTCAATGGGCGACACCTCTAGTTGTGTTACCCAAACCAGATGGATCGGTGTGGTTATGTGGAGATTTTAAGGTAACTGTGAACAAACAAATTGACGTTGACCGATACCCTTGTAGACGTTCCTTACTACATGTACGGCGAAACACGTACCTTACTACGTATACGATGAAACTCCCCCATGCATTAACACATAGAGATGCATGTTGGTACGCCGAGGCATTACACGCCATGTTGTTTATTCCGCCGTCAAGACGAAGGACTCAGAGACTCAAGATCCAAAACCAGAATAATAGACAAGAGAGTCTCTACATACGATGCAAATTGTAAACATTAGAAGACTCCATAAGACGCATGTATCATCAAGCGTACGTCGCCTATTTATTAGGAAACTTCGAGAAACTTGGATCTGTTTATTAAGAAACTTCGAGAAAGCTTCAATAGACGAACCTCGACGCTGTATTACGTCACTAACGCGTCGAGGATGTTTGAGTAGAAGTCATATGTTAAAGTTTAGCTTATAGCAACAGCAACGACTGGAAAATCAGTACGACGGATTCTCTTGATGAGTAAGCATCGTTTCCGATCCCAACCTCTATCAGAAGATCCAGCTCTGCGCAATAGCCCGACCTGCGGCAAACTATCTTCAGAGGCCACGATACGTCCTCTCACGATATATAGTGCAACTATCCGCAGAAACTTGGACGGCAGCGCCCTCTCACTGTACACAGTGCAACAATCTGCAGGAGCTTGTACCGAAGCGTAACCTCACGGCAGACGACAGAACCTCGTACTCAAACGCCATCATCCGGCCAAATTGTGAAGACTCCCGTCAACTGAGAAGTCCAGCGCCACCTCGCGACAGACGACGGAAGTTCTATTACCAACGACCAAATTATTAATAGTCGTGAGTTATACAAAGGAAACTGATTCTTGTCATAACTTTTACGAACCTGTTGTTGCCACCCTGGTGTTTTGGTTTCTATTACTATGTCGGGGAGGATCTCTAGTTGCTTCGCAAGGCTCAGCATGTAGGCTTGTTCGCAGTAAGATTTCCTCCTCTCCAAAATAAAATACTTAAAGGTTCAATTGGAACAAGATTTATTCTATCGTCGTAATGTAGAACAATGAACGACAACAGACGGCGAAAACCAGCGTAGAAAGTTCAGTGCGAAATAGTGCGTGTAACTCACGACTGATTTCTGGCGAGTCGGTGGTCGGAGACGTCGTACTGTGTCTTGTCTGAATTGTAGAATAGGTTTCTGGTTGTTGCCGATAATCCAGGTTCTTGGACATTCAGCGGAGCTGGGGCTTCTCGTTAGAGGTCGCGACGTGACCTCCAGGAAAATCGTCAGCGTAATAATAACTTAAGAGTTATTTCGTGGAGGTGGGTTTGGTGTTGAGGTAATCGGATATCGTTGTGCTCTGCTCAAGAGTTCTCAGCGTATTCAGTTGGGGTTCTTGTTTTAGGCTATCGGGCGACGATGCTACCGCGACCAACGTTCCCAGCGTAATCTCTACTAATCTGCTGGAGCCAAGGACGCACATATATGAGAAGAAATTTAAGATGGTAGACGAGGTATATGTTAAAATGTACGATATTAGAGCTACTTGGTGCGAACCTGGAGTAATAACGGAAAGCAGAGGAGGAATGGTGTATGTAACTTGTACAGCAAAGGGCAAGTGTGTTAAGCATCAAAATCAATTAGCAAAAAGAATGAATTTTATTGAGGACGTCGATATAGTTATTCCTGATATGATATTGTTTCTCCTGAGCATGTTTCAGAAAATGATGCGAGCGATGATAAACACTCGGTTACATGTGAACCAGAAATCGAGTCTGAAAATGAGGAGCAGCGCACACAGCAAAATTCACCGGAGTATTCAGAAATGGAAGCAGAGGACCAGATGGAATCGCATGGAACCTGCACCAACTACACTAGCTCAAGAGCAAATGTCTTCAGACCACGAGTCACACGATGCAGGAGACGCCACTATTAAGGGGGGCGGGATGTGGTAACCGCTCATATAGAGCGTTTTGACGTGACGTCAAAAGACGTCACGCCGGTCCGACAGCGCCATCTACGCCGACAGAAAACGGCGATCGCGGCATGGTGAGAGTGTGTGACATGTGCCACGGACTCAGAGTGAGAGACGTCACGAACAATGCGACCAGGGTCGCTTAGCTTAGTGACCTACGTATTATATAAATAAAGTAGTTACTTTGCAATAAATTTGTGTTCATCACCTGTCGATTTCTCGTTCCGTTCCGTCCGCGGATATAACAGTAATAATATTTGAAAAATTGAAAACTTCCTGACTCTTTAATGAACGATTATAACCCCTAATACATACACGCACGGTTATTCCAAGTTTTTTTTTCGATAATTTCTTCCAAAATGTGTGACCGTGATTTTCTATTACATTAAGCTAAACTGACCCTGATGATGTATTAGATTGCAACTGCTTCATAATTTGGTCACTAATTTTGGGGAAAATTACGTATAAATTTCTCTGGGTATTTACACCCTGAGAAAAAAGAGAGACTGGTTCAGATAACGTAGTAAATGACATTTCTACGAATTATTATGTAAAATTAAAACTATTAATTTTTGAAGTGTTACCTTTATAAATTTTGTAGTTTCCTTTTCTTATGTAATGTGATTTTCTTTTATCTTGTGCTGTAGGCCTAAAAGACCCCTTAATGCAATACACGATGATTTCCTTTATTTCATGAGCGTTAACTAAGTATTACACTTTTTGCCAATTTTGATGTGATGCGATGTGGCTATTCAGTCACGGAAACGTTTCTTGTGCTCACCATTATGTCGATTATTGAGGTCATTATATAGTCGATGAGTCATTGTAAGATTCGTGGGCGTGGCGGATGTATCGGACAGGGTGCAACATATGCAGACTATCCTGCGCAAATTGATCATGACGTAGGTCAGAGGTCACGTGCTGCTCGAGGTGCCCAACATACGTTCGGGACGGACTGTCTGGAACTATGCCCTGCGCCAAGTGCCTCACTTTCGTCTCAACTACCACCCCTTCGCTTATAGACCGTGACAGATGAGCAGATATGCCTTGAGAGGTCTTCTTTACGTGTCTCGGTATCCCGGTATTAAATCACCTGAAAATTTTAAAGCTACTGGACATATGGAATGAAACTATAAATTTTTAAATTTTAAACTTCTGAAATGTATTTGATAGCTCTACGATAAAATGTGTGTGTGTGTGTTGACTACCATACCTGTAAACATCCGTTGCAAGGCTTCGTTCGAGTTTCTCCTCTCGTACAAATTATCCAATCCTCTCCTACTCTCGCTTCCGTCCTTTTCTCAGAGAGGTCGTCGCAATATCTTGTTGTATCATCTTCTTTCTATCTTTTCTTCGTACATCCTTTCAGTCTTTTTCTTCAAAACGTTTCTGATTTCTGGCGTTCGTGTCAGATATTCTTTAAACAACTTGTAAATTTTCTTGTCCAATACGAATATACTCGCCGCCTCCTATTTTTCAAGTACTCCCCTTTGCTTCTATCTCTTTGGAAATACCGCTCTTTGTCCTCCGTAAATCTCATAATGTATGTGTTCTCTCTTCTCCTCTCTCACATGTGCATTCGCCACTCTCCCATAGATGTACCTTCTTCAGATAATTATTAAAGTTTCCATGCTTAGTCAGGAATTCTAATACTCGGGGCATTACTCCTATTCTTTTGGAGAAACCTTACATCCTTTTTAATACACATATGTTGCTTTTCCTTTCGATGTATCCGTCCTTCGCCTTTTGTACTATGATTGATGACATGATGACTTCGTCTCAGTATTTCACCATTTACTATAATTTCACCTATTACCTTCAATTAACGCCTATATTTTAACTTCTTAATGTACAGATCTATAGGGAGCGCGCCGTTAATTACCTAAAGCGCACTGGTTGAGACAGTCCTATTCGCTCCTCCTTACTTTTGAATAAATAGTCTTTATACCTGACGTAACTTTTGTCTACAGATTGCTCCACCATTCTTTGTATCAATGCTATACATCCATACACACTACACCCATGTATAATCTCATTACATGGTTACTTTCAGTGTTGTACTTTGTTAAAACTACTCGGCGCATCTTACAGCAGATCTTTTACGACTTATCAACACTATATTCAACATGCTTACAGAAGAGCAACTTTTCGTATGTTACAGCTTGTAAATATCATAATTTTTGTGTATTATACCTACCTTTTTATCGTGTAACTTGACTTTTCGATTGGTTTTGTCGATTTTTGTTTGACCACCCTAACCTCATCCCTTTCGTTTCTCCGGTGACAATTTTAATTCGTCAGTTTGTCTAAGCTGTCCATTACTTCTTGTTTCGCTGATCCAACTTCCTTCTGTTATCTTGTGTCTCCATCACATTTGGGTCATCAGCATGTACTACAAACT
This sequence comes from Laupala kohalensis, assembly GCA_002313205.1. NCBI lineage: Eukaryota > Metazoa > Arthropoda > Insecta > Orthoptera > Trigonidiidae > Laupala > Laupala kohalensis. Next base: position 847,387 of record NNCF01130506.1, on the reverse strand, counting down.
TCATGTCTTGTTTTTCGAGATCTGTCAAAATGATACCATCACAAGATTCCAGTTTATGGGTCCCGTCGATAATAGAATATTATCGATATTTTGTTCTTAAACTAGGGTGGCACTAATGCCAAGCTAGTAGATATTAGCAAATATTTAATTTCAATATATGCCTATCCTCACCTCTATGAAGCACCAGTGGCGAAGGTGGAACACATGGAACATGAGATTTCCCAGTGCTTCCTGATACTAAAATATAAGCAGGAAACACGTAATACAACTCCTACAGCCGGCTCTCTGTACTAACCATGAATTAGAAATATTAATGAGCTGCCCAAAAATAATATAGACTGATAATTGAAGCAAGAAACTACGATTGGATATTAATAAATGCTATATATTTAATGCTTAATTTCAATTGTATTGTATCAGAATGTAACTAATTATTCCACATAAGATAACAGAATGTTTTCTATGTCCCCACAAATGCCCATAGAATTCGCGGAGGGTATAGGAAAGAAGATCGTTAGGGAATGAGATTTAATTAGAAGAGCGAAAGTTTAGCATGAATTCTGATAAAATAGTTTTAAAAATTTAGTAACTAAAAGGGAACAAAATGAAATTTAAAATAAATTCTTAAAATAATTTGAATGAATTTTAAAATAGTCTTAAAAAAATTTAAATGAAATTAATAATAAATAAATTTGGAAAGTATATAGTGAACTACCAACATTTGGATTGTTTTTGATATTCACCACAACGAAGATTGTCGGTTGATACAAACTACTGGTAAGTAAAAAAATGAAGTTTGCGATGATCACAGAACTGTTAATTTAATAGTGATCAAAATTTGCGATAAAAATACTAACTATAAGGGATGTTTTATAAACGAAGTACTGAAACGCGAAAAAGTTAGTTTCAAAATGGACTTCATACATTTCTGAAAGGAGCGTTTCGAAGCTCATCCCTTCCCGCGCTGTGCTGTCTAGCAGTGGACTTGACAGAGAGCGTGATACTATTTGCATGGCTGCACCTCCGCCCGCATCGCTTCGGTCAACCCTCCTGCGACATCAAAGCGTCTAGGACCCATCGCCGCCTGCGTTGCTCGTCGTCCCTCGCTCGTAATTGGCCTTTTTCCGGCGGAGGTGCCGCGTTGCGTTGGAAATAGTCGCCCACTCGCAGAGCAAAGCGATGTTTTCGCCGCTTGGGGTAATGACTAGTACACGCCCATACGGAAAGTCAGGAGCTTCGTATTATAAGGTGGTGTGTAGTTAGAAAGTTTTTCAAACTTGCACGCTTACGCTCCACAAGAAAGGTTGGCGGCAATATGCTGGAATATAGTTGTTGTTTTTTTGTTTTTTTGAATCAGTTTTATACGAACAACGTCTTGAAGTGCATTAATTTTCTTTGTCTTGAAGTGCATTAATTTTCTTTGTCTTGAAGTGCATTAATGCTGATTTTTTTCTTATTTGCTCTATTGGTCTTGTTATAGTAGTCGCGTTTTTAGTATTTTTTATTAAGTATATAATTTATATTGTTACAGATAATAAGTTACATTAGCTGTTCATTAAATTAAATCCTAAATTATAAAAAATTAGTAAGTTTATTATTGTTTCGAATTTGTTAATTAGACTTCAAGTAGATATAAAACATAAAGTGAAATTTTGATATATTCATAAAGTGAATCTAGAAAGGAGAGAAAAGTACATTTTTTGCTCCTATTAAACTACCAAATAAGACATTAATGTATTGAAAACTATTCGGAGAGTTTGAGATATTTGATGTGATTTTCTGATTTATATCATCACTTCAAGATGTTGAATATAACTTGTTAATGTTTAAAAAGAATGCTCTGCGTCAACGAGAAGGACATGAAACTGGTTCGAAGCGTCTTTAAGCATCGAAAGCTGCCTTAGTTCTATTGAATGCCCTCACTGAGATGTATTGGAATTTGATTGGTGGAGGAGGCACACTCTTCTTGGGAAATTTACTTAATCTTCTCTGTAGAAATATCGGAAAAGACCCTCCGGCACTTTGCCTCTTTAAGTTTAATTAGCTCCGATGTAGACTACTCACCTCCTGCTCATAACCCCTTGACGTTTATCCGCGACTTCTTTGATGTTTAATTCCGCACTGCCTCATCACTTTGGGAGGGGGGGGTGTATTCTAATTTGAAGACCATCGTTGTGCACTGTGAATTAATCTATTTAATAAATATTGATTTTTATATCATTTCAGATAATTCTTGTAAATTCCTCTTATACTATATCATACCATTGCTATAAAACGCTTAATGCTGATTGCTATTACATTTTCAAACATGCGGTATTTGTTTCTTTTTATTCATTATAGTTTATGTCTAAGTATTCGCAATAATAATGTACTATCTTGACACAGTTGTGTACATTATCTCTGTAGTCCCATCGGGGCGCGGGTTTTTCTCCGGTTTTACTTTCGGTCGAGATGGATTTATACATAAGCGGGAATGTCATTAATTCTTTTCTTATTATTTATCTCGAATGGTTTCTGCATTTAATATCTACGATTTATTTTTGAAATAAGAAAAGAATAACAGTAAAATAACTTATTTTATAAATCTTAAATCCGCCACTTCCCATGGGTCTTTGATCGTAATTAATGGGATAGTCCCTTGATTGTTTCCGTAACTCAGTTTATTACCCCTCACCCCAAGCTCGAAATACTCAGTTTGCAACTGCTTTTTTGGACTGTCAATTTTTATATAATTACCGAAAATTTCTAGTCCCACTTTTGTTTGAATATGTTGTCCGTCTATTTCAATGACCTACTTGTAACTCCATCAGGGAATGATGCATTCGAAAAGTACATTTAGTTCGCTCCGTATCAATGTATAATGGAAATTTGGATCATTAACTTCTAACGCATTATTGAAAATGGTGTATAATGTGGTCAACGAGTAATTACAAACGTAATAAAATACCGAGTGTAAATTATGAAGGAAACTGATGTGCATTGGCTATATAATGTGTAATGGTATCCGTAACACTATCAGCTCCCCAATATCGGAGTTTACCAAAGCACATTAAAGAATATTAAGTATAAAATGTATGTGATAAATGAGTTAATTGTAAACGTGTAAAAATAGCCATTCACAAGAAAATTGTAAAAATATTAATACAAAGGAAAAAGCTACTTAATGATAAAATGTACAAAGATTGTTAAGAATAACGTAGTATTTTTTCCAAATTGACTAAATATGAATATTTCGAATGGAACTACAAATTGCGTAATTTGACCCGCACTAGAACGTTTCTCAACATCCATGAGAAATAAGTAAATCTGGCAGAAATTGCAATTAAGCAGCTCGCTAAAGAGCAGTCCTGAATGGATGATCTTGTATGAAGGGAAGATTTCTGCTTATATTTTGCGACCTTTGAGTTGATCGATTTGCCGTAGAGATGAGCGTCAATAGTTGCCATTTTCTTGACGAGATAAACTTTTATTGTATAATAAATTGTGGTGGGACTATTCATTTACTTCTTGATGTTGCGAGGTTCTGGTTCTCTCAAGAAATGAACTCAAGAATTGGTTAGGAATTTCTCTCAATTGATTGGAGGTGGTGAGAGAAATTCCGACTGAAAACCTCATTCTCATCAGTCTGGACCGCTATTAGATAAAATGTATCATGGAAAAGGTTTAAGATTTATTATAATGATAATATAGGAAGGATATTGATAAACTATTGTGTATGAAATTCGCTAGAATCATGATTCTTGTGAAATTTGCTAGAAATGGTTCTGTAACATTCCGAATCTCATTATTTCATAGGAACTAGTACCAGTGTCGTGTTTTTTGGAGGGAAGTTTAATGTTTTCTATTGTCAATCAATTTTTGTTGTTGATAAAACTAGGTTTTAACGTACAGTTTTAAATTTGCGTCGGAATAATGTTGGAAGCCTCTAGAACATCTTACTTTGAAATCTTCAACCTCGTGTCAAGAAGTTTACTTGTTATTTCAAATACCTGTTCTTAGTACTCTGCGGATTTTATGCTGCCTAGAACTTTGTCACATTTTAAATCTCTCATAAGTCACATTCCGATTGCGTACCGACGGTAGGTAGCGTATAAATGCACGATGTATGTTGTTTCTGTGATCTTGCTATCCTCTAATTTGCGTGTCCCCCGAATTCACGTCCTGCTTCTTCCCTTATTGCATGGTCACCCTCTACTTAAACATCGCTTTCCGACTGACGTCCTCTGGTGTTTGTCCTCTTCTGCGTCCTCACGCCCGAGCAACCTTCACTGACATGTTGGGGACAGTCTACAATCCACATGTCGGCAAACACAGCAGTCTCTAAGAAATGTACTCGAGGGATGGTTCGTAAAATACCTTCCTTTGCATTCTGTACTACTTGTTAAGTGTGTAACAAACCACTAATTTCTCTTTTGTTTCTTTTCCTGTAGAACACATTAAAACGAAGTGTTTGTTTTAGTATCCTCAATAAGACGATCCCTGTTACGAGATGCATTACTGTGATGTAATACATAGCATTATGTCGATAAATATATGAATTCTTGTCATTCTTTCTTCTTTAGCTTATTACATGTGATCTGTCGTTTTCAAATAATTTTTTGTTTGTTTTTCGTGTTATTATAGTCGTCGCCTCCGTTAATGACATCTGCTCTCGCAGACGAAGACAGGAATACTTTTGCATTGCTGATGCTATTACCCCACCTCCAATTCTCACTTGAAATGGTTGTTCATTGTCAAACCTACCTTTTCTCCCGTGTTTCGGAAATGTTAAGGCACCGTCGAACCATAACTGTCGATCATTCTATCACTGTACAAAGCAAAATATTTAACACAATACTCAGTCGTCGGCTCAATATGGCGCATTGGCATGTTGGCATAGAGTCGTTGAGCCCAGCACGTCCTTGGGGACCTCATCTTTACCATTACATCTTTAACCCCGGCATATTAGCTGTAGATATTCACTCAGAGCCCCTTTCTCTCGTCGAGCAGGCGAGAGGTCGGTACAGTGGTTGACCCCTCGGCGGGGCGGGAGAGGGTGCTCACAGAGATGGGATATAATCCGCTCTGGTGGGTGGAGATGCGCCTAGTCCGAATCTCTACTGCTCTCTGCGCTAACGGTAGCCGAGCAGCAATCCTGCTCACCAATCGGAGACCAGAGTCTCCTTCCCATACATACCTCACGGGTGGGGAAACCGTACTGCCCGGCCGAGTCCAACCCTGTTAGAAGCGCCAGGTGCAAGCACCTGAGGGCTTGTACCCCTCCCTACCTTCTCGGTTTAAAGTGTTGAGTAACACTCGAAGGGTTGTCAGTCCTCCTACCACTTACGAGATCGCGTCGGGATTGATCCGTTACCCAGGTTGTCGGCCTGGGATAGGGTACAAATGCCGAGGTTAGGCTAAGACCCAGTGGTCCGCCTGTCGTGTGTACCTGTCGAGTTGGGAGCTCTGCGCGGTTACTTCGCCGGACTATACTGTGCGGTACCGTCCCAGTAGGTCACAACTTTGTAGTCCTACCCATGTTAGAAAGGTATCCCCTTCTGCGGTGGATGGGAATCCGTCGGGGTCTCTTGTGAAACATCCTACTAATTTTAATACCGAGATCCCAGGTTACTCATAAGATTCGGTTTGAGAACCCGTCAAGTAGTCAATCCGTGCTTCCACGCGATTGCTCCTATCTACGTCGTGGCTCCGTCGAGCCCCCTGTAACGGAGTGGTCTACTCGTATTAAACAAGCGTCCTTGTTAACGGAGACGAGTCGCCGTTCAGAGATTCTTGTGAATCTTCCTACCACTTATCTCTCCAAGATAGTCTATCTTTTACCCTATGTCTATCTTTCTATAAATTAGTCTATCTTTCTATAAATTAGAAAGTNTTCTTTTTGCTGATGACACTAATTTACTATGTAAACACGCCAATGCTCAAAACGTTTTGTCTAACCTTTCGACTTGGTTCCATGCAAATCGTCTCATTGTAAACTCTGACAAAACAGTGTTTATGTCATTTCACAATAGTATCACAAAAACTTTACCCCAGGTTTCTCTTTCTTTAAACGGAACACAATTAAAAACTGTTACGAATACAAA
>NNCF01130506.1:827986-841194 GCA_002313205.1 Laupala kohalensis | reverse complement strand
TATTTTTCAAACGTTTACTCCCATTTACGTTACGGCATTACCTTCTGGGGTAATTCCGGTCAGAGTATTCAAACTTTCAGAATTCAGAATAGGATAACTCGGATAATTTGTAAATCTCACCCCCGAAACTCTTGTACACCTTTATTCAAGGAATTAAATATCTTAAAACTTCCCTGCATTTATATTTATGAAACAGTCGTGTTTGTTAAGACCGAATTACTGAAGTGCCACCCTTTCTTTATACGAAACAGTCTCGTTCACGAACACTATACACGCAATAGTAGTAATATTCATCGCCCTAGAGTGTCAACCACTCTTTGCCAAAAAGGACCTTATCATTCGGGAATCGTTCTATATAATTCCCTGCCCAAGAATATAAAAGACATTATGAAATTGAATATCTTCAAATCCGCGGTTAAAAACTACCTCCTGCACCAGTGCTTCTACAATGTAAAAGAATTTATTGATTTTAACAAAAGTTAAATTCGTCTTGTACTTTATCACGCCATTGCTGTAGCACTTTTTAAATAACTTATAACAATTTCAAAAACTATTTTCTTGCATGATTGTGTTGCCGTATGGCTCATATTAATTTAGTTTTATGTGTACTCAACTTTGGCACGGTTGTGTACATTAATTCTGTAGCCCCATCCTGGCCCGGGTTTTTCTCCGTTTTTCCTTCGGGTAGAGGCGGATTTCTTATACAGGTTCTCTAGGCTTTGTCTAGGGGCGTGTTTATTGTAACAATAAATCGTGAATTTAGTGTTTTTTCAACTCTTATGATTTTTAAACACTATACTCAGAATAATCTATAGTTCGATAATAACTTGTACATGTAAATTTACAAACATATTTGCGTTAAATTACAAACATATTGACATTATATAAGTATTATAACTCGCAGCTAACTTTTTATCTTATCTAGGAATTTTTGCTGAATTTTTTTTTGAATCCGCCTCTGCCTTAGGGCCCTTGATCGGAATTGATGGGATGGTCCCTTGCTTGCTTCCGGAGAGTAAATTAGTTGTTTTTTTCCTCCACGTGGTCATACGCAGTTTGTAATGTTTATTATTATTAAAAAAATTATTATTATTACCCAGGGATCTGGGGCGGGGTATGATGATCTCTTGGTTAAGGGCGAGTGCCAAGCGGTCCTCTCCACAACACCCACCCACGATTACCGCCGTGGCTACGGCGAGTTCCTTTCGAAACTCTACTCGTGTTATATGAGTTCCCCCATCAACATGAGACGAGTGTCCGGCGGAATCTCTCGCGAGGTTCCTACTCGTGTTAGACAGGTTCCCTGTCAACGACGAGCAACCGTGCGGGGATTCTTATCGAATCGGGCCTCCATTCTGCGTCGCATGGTCTGATCCGTTGCCCAGGCAGGGATCTTGGATTGGGTACAAGGACCATGGGTACTAGTCGAACCGGAGGTCTGGTTGTCTAGATTCTATATGGCGCCCAGGAAAGGTAAAACGCTGTACACCATCACATGTTTCTCTTAGGACTACTATGTTCTCGAAGTCACATAACATCCTTGGCAACCGGCAAAGACTTTTGTAATTGCAAATTGTGACGGTGAAATGTGAAAGGCAAACGTTGATTCATGTTGAATATTTTCTTTTATATGCTTTTTATGTGACCAGTTCAAGTAAAGCATTAGACTGATTTTTTCATTTCTGTTCTATTTCTCAACAGCGTTTGTCCTTATAATTTTTAACATCACTTTAGGGTTGACTATTATTGTCAATTCCTCCTTTTCAAATTCTGTAATATATATATATGTATTTGCTATAACAATTTTTGGGAACATACTTTGAAATGAATATCATGTACGATTTATTTATTTATTAATCAAGAACATTATATCTTTATATGGGAAAATGTCTTCGATTACTTTCCCCATGGTTCTTGACCCAAGACTTCTTCCAATGCCGCATCCCTGATTGCGTACTCTTCTTTTGAACTTATGTATGGTGACTTTAGTATTCATCTTGCTTCTCTTGCGTTGAACACTCTCTTAGCTGATTAGTTCATTATCGAGAGTTATCCTCCCCGTCTAATATCATACAGTTGTAACGTACCGTACTCAAATGTCGAGGTCTAAAATGTAATGATTCAACAAAGTCTCATTTTATGTTTGTGTCATTTACTAACCTAATCTCTGTCGCAGTTGAGTGAAACTCTATCTTGATTCGAAATGTAAAGTATTTTTATCTTAATTTGGTTCTGGGGTTTCTTAAGCCATGAAGAAGGAGAATTTCTTCTCTCGATAATCTCCGGTGGCAGATACGGTCTGCGGAACACGGATCTCACCATGCGCCTCCTTTCTAGTGAAAGGTCTTCCGCCAGGGAGACCCAATTGGATCAATGTCTACAAAGGGGGTGGCTGTGAATACGTCAAAAGTCAACAAATATGCGCTCCTGCATTTACATCACAACGTCCTTCGCGCTTCCTCCCTTATGCAGAACCTTTGTACCTTCGGGCCTATCCCCAGTTGCAGTTCCCATTCATGAGAAACAAAGAGAAAATATTTCACATAGGGTGGAAAACGACTCAACAATACATCATCTTACCTGTTTTTGTTTGCCTAATTTGTCATATGGCGAGTTTTACCACATTCTAAGTCGAGTTAATCAAGGCTAAAGCTTACAGCTCGGGTTGGTTGGTATAACTTCTACTCCTTTACTGATTATATTCTAACTTCTACTCCTTTACTTATTAAATTTTGATAGCGCTTACTTGGGGTATGAAGTGGTGAGTAAGTACAGTGGCCTTTTCAAGTGGTGAGTGAGTACCACGGCATGTAATTAAATAAGTCGTGAAGACGGTTGTGCTGAGTGAGTATTGTTGTGAGTTATACATAATTAGTACACAGAATTGGGAAGGTGAGGATACGAGCGACTCGGACCTAGGGCACTCCTCCATTCCTTACTCGTATACTACATATGAATCGGAATTGTCCATTCAGGATAGGCGTCTTCTTATTGACACTGCGAAGATACGAGTATTATGGATTTGTCTATCGCATACGTTACGTTTACATTAGCCGCGTAAAGGAGGTGGAACTTCAGCAATCGAGAAATTTCTTATAGTGTTCCCTTCCCATCATTGACTCGAACAGGACTCTTGCAAGAATGGCAAGGGTTCTTATCCTGGTAACTATGGATTAGATGTCGACACAAGTAAATATTTTATTATTATGGAAGAAATTCATACCAAAAATATATTACGACGATGTGAGTTAATATCATCGCTTACATCTAGCGTGTCGATTTGTCAAAAAAGATTTTCAATTCTCTCAAGACACCAAATGCAATAAAAGGTACAAAATTGCAATAAATTTTAGACTTAACAAAATGTCAACATAATCTCATCTCCACCACAGAACTAACGTGGTAATAACAGTATAACTCCTTGTTGGGTTAGCTGTCAAAAGGCGTCGTAAGAATATAGGTGTATTTCTCAGAATGTGCATAAGAATCGTTTGTGACGATGGCGTATACACTAGCTCTCAGGTAAGATTTGCAATAACTCCCTAGCGTACGACTAGACACCATTTTGAGAAGTGTCGCGACATTAAAGAGAGAAAGGATAACATTTTTAAAACTTAGTTAAACCTTATTTTATTTATAACAAATTCTTATAACACGACTAATTTAACCTGCATCATTGTACCTCCGTCTCCAACAATATCTTTCCGGGGCACACATAAGTATCATCATGCCTAGTTTGTCGTACAGTGCACAAACCCATAGTCTTCTGTGTCATCTCCTTATCCCTATAAACATTGTTTAGTATCTTCTTTTTCGCTTCCATATAAACATGTGTTGATTACAAGCATAAACAGAAATTTTCAAAACTATTTTGAACGTAACCTATTCGTAGAAAAAAAAAGTAAATATATAAGTCAGGAGAAGCAGCATCTGCATAGTCTGTGCCACGAGTGACATTTCATAAAAACTGCTATCCTTTACTATGATGTCTCCTTTAATTTTTATAGTTCTATGGCAACATATATACAGTTAGTGAGTAGCGCATTCGTAAAACTGTGGTGACAGAAAAGCCATTAAGCGTGAAGAAATAAGGCCACGGAGCTTTTACGTCACTCAATGACGTTCTCGAGTCGCTGAAGGGGAGACAGTTGGGCGGAGAGGTCGAATGTCTTCGTTGTCGACCGGGTCGTGACCCACAGTCAGGCATGGTGGTCGTAAAAGCCACTAGCAATGGCAGAGATACTATGTCTTGGTCTTGTAATAAGAAATATCAAGGTACAAATCATATTCATTTGAGGTGATCACTCTCCATTTTTATCACACACACAATGTTTTTGAAACAGAATTCCTTCATCAATAATATTCAGATCGTTAATATGATGCTATTCCGTGTTCTATGCTCCCCATCTGTTCCTTTAACACTTTCGTTCTTTCCTTCCTTCCTCAAGTTATGCTATCCCAAATAGTACATGTATCTTCTCGAAAGTCATACACACACACATGACAAATAAAACCTCAATTATGTACTAAACTTGGAAAATAATAATTTCAAGACATTATTTTTTTAATCGTGGGATGGAATACAAGAGAATCGTATAAGTGGCAAATATTTTCTTGTAAGTGCTTTCAATGAGTTTCGCACTTCTGGCTCTTTGCTATACGGCTTCAAATGATTAAAGAGAAACCAAATAGTATTTGCACCTGCGGAGGGGATGCCAACAGTTTAGAAGATACGCTTTCGGGTACAATCCCTACGGTACAAAATAAACAATTAAAGGATAAAGGCGCGGGTTATTTTTATGTTTCATGTAACTGGAAGAATTTGATGAAGATAGAAAAGAAACAGGTACACGCATACGTTTAGCAATTGATGAACAGGATGATGCATTTGGCTCTAGAGTGAAGAGGATTCTCCTGAATGTCGTAAAGAGAAACGAGGAAGAGGAATTGAAAAGTTTTGTATGCGTTGTTTTTCAATGAACGAGGAAACAATGGGTTTAAATCAGATAATTCAGCATGAGACGAATATCAATGGACATGGACTTAGGGCAACCACCATTATTTAATTCCAGTAAACAACCAGTGTGTGCTCTAGACTCTTCTGTATGAAAGAACATTGAGTAGTATCTCAGTCATAGATACGACCGACCTACATGGATTGCGTGGTATGGGTGAGTAATTGACAGATGCAGTGAAGGGTGAATTGGATTTCAGTCGGATTCGATTGATACAGAGAGATTCGAACGATCTTATAAAGTGGGAGGAGGGTAGGCCTAAACCTGTATCCCTTGTCCCATCACTTTCTATAACACATCTCATTACAGGCGGCAACAGCAGTTAGCGGAATGAGTGTTTCTGATGTTCTTACCAAGATATCGTTACTCAATTAGAATTCAAATGTTACTATTAGAAATATACACATTTAAAAAGAAATAAGACATACGGTTTAATAAAACATGTTGGTGAATTAAATCATTGGGGTGAATTCTTTTCTTGTAATTATCACGAATTTTTTTTATTTCTTCAATAATTCATGAATAATTCATTCCCAATAAAATGCAGAAGAGAATAGCCCCAGTCAGGATTCTAATTGTCAATGCCAGATTCTTCACGGACAGCACATTTCTCCATGGACCTTCACGATCCAATATTATAACTATATATTTTTTGAAACTTTCATATGCTCGCACTTTTTTTTAATTCAGCGGTCCAACTGAATACTAGAACATTATATTCTATTAACTCAACCAAAAGTGATACCACATTTTTGGTTTTTGAATTGGCCCATCCCGCTTCAGCCCGTTCCTTTTACTATGAGTAATCTCAGACGAATCATATTCTCGCTTGCACAGATAGCGAGCGACCCACTGATGTTTTCTCAGGAGAAGGAAATGAACTCGTTTTTCATTTCACTCTTTATAGCAAACATTTCTGAAAACCATCCACGAAACGCAACTCGTTTTTTTTTCTTCCGTCTGAATTAACACTGGTCACCAGCAGGGATAGTTTATTTTCCCGCAGGTACTTGCGGTAATAATAAGTTGATAACAAAGTTCGGAACGAGTTTTGAAAGAGATAGCACAGTAAATACTATTTCAAGAAATTGATTACTGGAACATGATATTCAGAAGAAAACTCACTTCAAGAAGGTGGTACACTTCACTGAAAAATATATTGTTAAAATTAAATTATTAATATGAGTGCAGTCGAAAGTCCTATAACACTAGTCATGATTTTTTGACTACTGCATTTCTGCTTGTGATGCTCAAATAAGATAATTTGTCCATTGAAAACTTGAAGTCACAGAGTCCATCATTTTGTAATAAAACAATAAGAGCGGGCATTTTCACTTTTAAATGGCAAATATGGGACATAAACTGAATTATCCAAGTAAACACAGAAGTTATCAATAAAACGCATTCGAAATATTCAGAAAATAAATTTAATAAATCAAGCCAGCAGTAAGTGGACCATCATTGCAATCTTCATTTGGATATATATTGAAAGAATGACAACATTTGGTAGAACGAAAGCAAGTACAATCGTCCATGTAGTGTTGTTTTCAACCAACATTCCTTGACGAACAAGTTAGAACTCCGAACTCTCAGTACTAATAGTTATTAAAAATTATCTAAAGTGTATGGTCAAATATTAATACTTTTTTATTATTTCAGTGAATTACACCAGTTCACCAAGCTCTACTACTAAGGAATCGGGTAGTTTTTTATACATTTTTTTGGCATATCATTTATAACAATAAATAAAAAATATTGATATATCATTCTAAAAATATACAAAATATACAAATGTTTTTCATTTATGTATTGTTTAATTTAGGTCGAGTTAGGGAACGTAATTTACAGCAATCGTTAAGAGAAGTCACATGTTGGACACATTTTTGCTCTTTCCCCAATGTCATGTGAACCATCGAAGCATGAAACCATTAGCACCGAAAATATTATAGGAGTACATTATTCGCTACCGTAGTGTAGCTAACATTCAAAATTAAATTTCCTTCCCTACATGAAAATAGATAAAACATTGTCGGAATACCATAAACCATTTAAATCACGAATTGGAACTACAAAAAGTAAATATAGCAAAACTGGAAACATTTAGCTTAAGTAATGAATAAAGAAAAGTAAATTATTCGAATTCGTTTAATACATTAATTCTTTAAAATTCGTTATGATTATGATCGGCTTAATTCAAGAATTCATGAAGTTGCCGTTGGCATAGAAGAAAATGGGCTAATCTGTAATAAAATTTCTACGGATTGAAAGAAAAGAAAACATTTATTGACTTACATTTAACTGTTACAATAATGGCAAATGTTTAATCTGAAATACCAATTCTTCTGGTGACAAAAACCATCTCTCAATGGATTGGAAACTACAACAAATCTCAAAATGATTGTTATGATATTTGGATTAAATATTGGAGGTAGAAACAGTTACGGATAAAAAGGTAATTGGATTCGTTAGTTTGTTACGCTTCAGTAGATTATCACTACTTTTTCCGGAATTCTTTCTTTCTGAACATGTTAGCAATCTCCGAATGTTTTTTTCTACAATATATCTACAATAAATATAAACTAATTTATACGATGATATAGTAACTGTGCCCCCAATCTTGGCGTGATTTAATAAACTTTTTCTCTTCGGGTGAAGAGACTATGTTATCAAACAAAACATAATGAACGAAGTTCGCGAGCGTAATGAATAGTGGAGACCTCCCATAACCCAGATGTCATGTACTCCACTGAATGAACGAAGTTCGCGAGCGTAATGAATAGTGGAGACCTCCCATAACCCAGATGTCATGTACTCCACTGAATGACATTTCTGTTCTTGTTGAGTAAAACAAACTTATTATTGTGTAATTAAGTACTCCTAAAAATGTTAGGAAACCATCAAATGAAATGAAGACATATATTTATTTATCACTCGTTGAGAAAATATTTGACTATACGAGTGTGCAAAAAAAAAAAAGATAAGTAAACAGACAATAATATCGTTTTTCAACATTTTTCTGAACGGGAGAGCGTCGGGTTAATTCCATATTCGACGATACCGAGAAGCTTAATCGAAGATTTCCCTCATCTACTTCAGACAAATACCAATCCGGAATCTCATGTTTCCGGCCTTCCACCCCGTTTTCCTCGCACATGCACTCTTCATCGAAACAATTGTGAGAATAAAGAGCAATTTTCATGGCGTGTAACCATATTATAATACGATGCAGTAGTTACATACCATATAAATGTCCTCTGTTGGCATTACAACTGGCGACAGTAGCGCCTGTCTACTCAATAGCGTCTCATTTCATCTTATCTGGAGCCAGTCTCTTCATTTCAACATATTTCTTGCAACCTACGTCTTCTATTATCTGTGTGGCATACTGCAGTCTTTGTCTTCCTCTACAGTTTTTTTTCCCTGTACTGGTCCCTCTATTAAGAAACTAACAAGACTGGGGTGTCTCAAAACACGCTCTTTCATCCTGTCTCTCCTTCATGTAAGTGTTTTCCACAGACTCTTTTCCTCCCCTATCCTAGTACTAATCATACGAAAGTGTAAATATGAGGCCAGTGTGTTCCTTGCGCACCGAACAAGAAACCCCTGTGCGATGACTCCCGCGACGAACCCATTCGGTATAGCAGTTCTGCGTAGCTTCTTCTTCACACACGCGCATTAAACGATAGTCAACCGAACGCAAGCCCTTCTCACTCGCTGATTCGCGCAAACAATCCTATCATATCACACTGCTTGGCTAATTATATGTATTTCATCCCGTATCTTCGTTGAGTACTAACGTCACAAATCAATTTGCTCCCCGCCTCCTTATTCCTTCCCACTCCTCGATGTAATGTCACGGAAGTACTTTTATTCAAAGAAGAGGGGGTATCATGAACACCATTTTCTTCTCGCCACATAGTGGTGATAATGTCAAAGCGTGACTAGGTGTATGTTCTTCAGTATGTTATTCTTGTTTCTTTAATACAGCAGTTTGAGTTGCGTATCTCTACAACTTTCATTCATCATTCACCCCTCACTTCATCGGTACTTCACCCTCCTCAGGGACTCATTCCCGTCATTAGAAAACCGCCTGAGAACGTTCAAGGCATAAAGGAACTTCCACGTGGTGCCCTCCGACTGCGTACCACGAGAGGCACACTGGTAAACTCCTCTAATAGAGAACCATAATAACACGATTCGTTCCATCCAGTTACGTATCTGTTCCGCTCTACGTCGTTGTCCGCTTATATTATTATACATGACCCGACGCGTGTGTGGAACACTAACTGACGTCATTCCGTATGTTATATAAGAGGGTTGTAATCCGAGGAAATGCACATTTGCGTTGCATTATCCGGCTAGTGACTGCGCTGAAAGCATGAGCGAGACGCCACTGCAAATATAGATCACTCACAAAGTGTCACCACTGTCTTCTCTGACTTGGAAATACCCCCGTAAAATTCAAGAATCAAGCAAGCTGTGTAATTGAGCTTGACACAAAATTGGATTGCGTGGCGCTCTTCAACCAAGAGCTTGACGGACGGACGGACACAGAGAAAACAGTTCATCCGAGCGCAATTTTCATTATTCCAAGGCTAATGGTTGTGATGAGATACATTTTTTGGAGAAGACCCCTACAAACCATCTATCCGAAAACTAAGTCCTCTATCACTTCTGGGTGGAGAGAGAAAGAAATAATATCCGATGGTTTCCGCACCAACCTTGTACATCTACCCTGTTATTCATTTTGTAAAAAGTATAGCGTTTTGGTAAAATATTATGAACAACTGTCGTTCAATATATGAGGCGTTCAGTTTGCGTGTATAAAAATCTTAATTATTTCGCATTAAAAATGCATTCTTAGTAATGAGAAGGGGTTCACCGGAAGATTGACTATAGAATCCTTGACTATTTGGCTCAACATTTAAAATATTTAATTTTTTACGGTTATCTTTAATTTTTTCCGAAAGTAAACTAACGCTTGAACGATTAACGTAGTTACCTTTTGAGTACCGCATTAATGGTTAACTAAGTTAAATTTCAGTGTGCTATCTCTTTGCTTTTTCCACACTTTACAACTTAGTTGTTGCAGAATGTGACGTTCACCGTCCTCGTCACGTGGAGGCGTTTGCTGTCATCTATTATCATATACATTATCTTATTCCTGCTATGCACATTGTGCTCTAATAGTCGATAATTTTTTTCTGTTATTATTAATGTCCACTTCTATGAACGTATCTGTCCGGGACAAACAGCGTCTTATTAGATACGACTACCAACGTTTCGGCCATTATGCTGTCACCTTCTTCAGAGCAATGTCAGAGTCGTACATACCTAAATCGCTGTCGTACTCCTAACGACAGCGTACGACAGAGTACGACAGCGACTTAGGTCTGTACGATTCTGACATTTCCCTGAAGAAGGTTACAGCATTATGGCCGAAACGTTGGTAGTTGTATCTAATAAGACGCGGTTTGTCCCGGACAGACAAGTTGATACTGACTCCGGCCGCGGAAACCTACTTTTATAATGTCCACTGTTGTTTGATATTCAACACAACGTAATATAATCTGCTCTCTCATTTCCATACTTTGGGCAATCCCATAGCACATGGTCGGGCGTTTCTCGATCTAATCCACAGCTCACCTGTTTCCTTCCCAAATCTCTTCAAATATGTTATGAAATTTCCACGTCGTGTAATGAATTCTTGCATTGGTTTTAGTGGATTAAACCATTTTTTCTGCATATTTTACATGCGGTATATGTTACTCTTCCCTTCCGCGTTATTTCCCATCGTATTTGCCAAGCTTCAAGTAGTATTTTAGTTGATTTTCCCCTTGCCGTTTTATCCTCTTTCCTTAAACCTCTGTATATTATGATTTGGTAGCTATCAGACCAGCTCTTCCACCAAACCACATTATTTGGAAAGGATATAGAAATTGTGGAGAGATGTTTAGATACCGGGAATGTAAGATGCCGAGCCGATATTGGTCTGGAGTAAGTGAGGGAAAACCTGGTGAAGACCCATTTTAGCCGAAAATATGCGGCCAAACTCAGCAGTATTCCAGAAGTGAGGAGATCAGTGCTGCCGATATATTTGATTGAAATCTTTTAAAAATTAAATAAATTGAAAAAGCGATTAAAGAGCAAATGCCTTTATCGCCTATCAAAGAGAAAAAACGTTATTATTTTCCAGTACTCAGGTTATTTCAGGTCATTTTGTAAGCTGCTCCTCTTCTCGGTCTCCCTTTAACTTAATGTCGTGGAATTGTTGTTGCGTTATATCCTAACGAAGAGGATATTACTACAGAATGAGGATGTGTTTCGCAGCTAGTGTTGTCGTGGTAAAAGCGTTCGCTGGGTGTTCTCCTCCGAATTTATGTTATTTTCCATGCAGGCTGTTTTGGTAATGGTCCCTTTCAAGTATTAAGCCCCTCCGTTTCGGTCTTACCCGTAGAGCGTTTATATGTTAGGAGGAGAAAGGAAGTGCTACGAGAGCTTTCGTTTGCTTTCTCATCTCGTACGGCAATCATCACTATTGCTCTTCTTCTTTTGATCCCTCTACTTCGAAAAACCCTTTCCACTTTTCACTGTTTTATATGATGTGAATGTCCTTTTTACCTCTAGTAGTTCATAAGTTATGTTATTTTTAAAAATTCAATATAGTTCTTTCGGCCTGAGAATTAAATTAATAATTTATCCCCTAATGGGTCCATAAAATTTTAATTCGTTCCTTTCATCATAATTCTTCGTAATGAATCACCTCTTTGCATCTCATATTAATGGATTTTTTTTGTACGGTGTTTCAGACCTGTTTGTGGTTTAATGATGGTAGTAAACTTAAAGAGTTTTTTTTAACTTTTATATTTTTTGGATTGTTTCCCCAAGATAACTGCACCTTAATGTTTATTTTTATTTATTTTATATTTCTTTATTTTTTTTTCCGTTGCATCATCCACATCTAATGCACGTATGCAGTCTCTAATTCTCATCTATTTCTCAGATATTTCACTACTCGAAAATATGTCATTAATCGGGGAAACGAAATCTTTCCCGAATTCGAAAATTACAAGATACTGAATATTGTTTTGGAACGTTGTCGATAAAAATATCCTAAATTATTAATTTCCTCTTTATATTTTATTTCAGAAGTGGCAATGATTGTACGTGGATCAAACGCCTCAATTTTTATCGGCGCAACCTAAGCTACCTAAGGCATGCTTTCCTTTTGCTTTTGATAGCTTCCACGACCTTTCTAAGTAATGTTTCATTTACTACTTATACCGGTGTGCGAAGTGGCTGAGGTACAGGGGATGGGGGAGAGCCTATGCGTGTAGTTGCTACCAACGTAAATTTGTGATAATTCATCTTTTTAAATGTAATGCTTATGTTCGTTAAATAATATTAGTCCATTAAAGAAGAAGTATGTTAACGAATCGTGTGCACCTATCAGGAGATTGTATTACTTGAACAGTTGTTGACTTGATGGTGGGCTGCATACATTGATTCGAAAGATACTAATAAATGTGGACAACACTACAGAGGAAAATACACCACACAAAGAAGTGGTGCACAATTAAAGCACAGAAAAAAAGACGAGTGCTAAACAATTACAGATCTGTGTTGGGTACGGGGTGGTTTAATGTAAATAAAATAATTAAATGAATAAATAATAAAGTACAGAAAAAGGTACTAACAAGCAGTTGTGAACGGAAACCACTACTTATTTAAAATTTCAATGGGTCTCTTTCACAAGACCATGCGAGTTTCTAGCTTAAGTTCGTTTCAATCTGTATAAAAGTTGGCGGATGTAAAATCTATTCTCTGAGAGAAACAAAACAATACATTTTCACATCTATTAGTGAGTTATTTTCATAACGCACCAAAAAAATGGACCGTTTGCCATCTAGATTTCAATTTGCTCCAATTATGAACTTGAGTTTTGAAAAAAAATCGTTATTTAATAACATAGAAATCTCTTAGATTGCGGTGAACCTCACCGCCAGGTAACAGATTAATCATGTTACGTCGAATGAAAATGGGAGACGGGACCGGGATTCGAACCCGGGACCTTGCGCTTTACGCGCTCATGCGCCTACCGACTGCGTCATCCCGTTCGCCTCTCGGGCCCGTCTACCATTCTCATTCAACTTGTGAAACCCAAAGACCTCTGAGGTGGTCTCGTAGAGACTA
>NNCF01130506.1:783594-827942 GCA_002313205.1 Laupala kohalensis | reverse complement strand
ACATAGAAATCTCTTAGATTGCGGTGAACCTCACCGCTAGGTAACAGATTAATCATGTTACGTCGAATGAAAATGGGAGACGGGACCGGGATTCGAACCCGGGACCTTGAGCTTTACGTTTCAAAGACCTTTCAGCTACAAAAATGTAACACATCTTTCTGGAAAGACTTTTAAGAAGTCGATAATTCTATTGAATTTCTGTTTGTTTTTGCACCTTTTTTTCAGTCAAGTATTCGAGTACTAAATCTATTCTTGTAACAGTTTTATTCCCTTTCAAAAAATCATTTTTTTAAATGATAGATATCTCTCATTAAGAGGCGATTTTTACTTCTCTCGGTGAAATGAAGATGTGAAGATGAATGTTTCTCGTTTTCGTCTTCCTCAGTCTAAAAACCATTCGCTCCATGCTGTGGCGGATCTGGACCGTAATCAAGGGGGTGGAGGCTAACCGGGGAGCTTTTTTGTTTAAAAATTATGGTTTTACAACGCAAATTTTATAAATAATACCTTTAAATAAAATGCATAGAATAAATAATTACCAAATAAATAAATATTACTAATAACAAGTACATTATTAGTAGAATTAACAATTGTATTATTAATATCAATAACAATTGAAACTAATAACAATTGTTAATCATGTAACAGTTTTAGAAAATATGCCATTTATCAACTTCATTTTTATCGGCTAAGAGATCAGGTCCATAGATCCGCCACTGTTTCCATCTGTTTCGTCTCCTTTCGCCTTGCACTATTTGCTCGTCACCGCTCCGCAATTCTCGTCGTCACGTTCTCCGCGAATGCCTCCGATGTCGTCGCATCGTTCGTGCTAGCAGCTAACGGTAATGGCGTTGCATTGTTCCTCGATGAAAGCGGGCGCTCTCTCTCTCTGCCTGTGCGTGGAGACGACCCTACTCCCTCGCTCCACGACGACCTCTTCGCTGCGAGCAGGACTTTGCTTCTCTCTGCGACGACACCGGGCGTTTGGGTAATACGATGACCATCCATGTAGACCTGGCGGATTTTGTGTGTAGGAGGGACTCACGGCTTGTCCCCGAATATGAGTGAAAAATGAAAAGGGAGGAGGTAAAGAGGAAGTGTAAGAAGGTATGTTGCGTTTTCTTCTATTCATATATGATAGTTCTGAAGAACTCACTGTCTTATCTGTGTTTATATTTGTGTGTATTTGGTTCGGAAGAAGGCCAAGTAAACCGGTCAAAAACGTTGGCAAGTTGTTTCATTAAAGACCCAAAGGTAAAATAAATTCCATATCGTGTGAGATCGAAAGTCATGAAATAAAAAGTATTTTTTTAATTTCGTAGATAAAATAAGTACACTTGGTACGTAGGTCTATTTCTCGCATTTAATAGTGGAAATTATTTTTTACAAAATATTATGTTACCTTAAAATTGCATCATTTTGCTCCGATTTCACCAAAATTTCCATATCTCCAGACTCTCCGGAGATCTAAACCCACCCCCGAAGTTATCGTGTATCCGCCACCGATGTAGAACCATGGATAGTGCACTGGCGAGTGACCAGCCGGTCCCAGAAATTTCCCTCTCTCTCTTGACAATGAATCAGTTTCAACAAGTGCTGACTATGCTATGATGGAAGTAAAAAAAAAATGAGAAGAATAATTAATCCGAATGTGTCGGACCAAACAAGAAATCAGTAACAAATTGCTTATATTATGAAATTTGTTTCGGTAATTCGCCTCAACTTAGAGTATTCGTACTTGATACGTAGGGAAGTACGACACTCGAGGATGCTTCGTTCTAAAGACGGATATTTTTCGGACCGGCGGCTTGTTGATGATTTAGACACCGGGAAGAATGGTAACTCAATGGTAGCTGTGGTTCGAGCTACATTAGTTACGGAGGTGTGTAGATGCTGTGATGTTGGTTATTACAGGAAGAAGAATCAGACATTCCTTTTACGGTCGATCCTAGTAGAATGTCGTATTCTAACATTAATGGAAACATGACAAAAAATTTGGATAAGTTTTTTAGTTTATCCCATGGGTCACTCCGATTTTTAAAAAGCAAACTCTTTATCATTAGCTTAACATTAACATTAATTAATATTATTTGACTGAAAAAATTAATATAGAATTTTAAGATCTTTATGTCTGTAAAAATTTCAAATAATTCGAATCATTCATTAACGAATTATTAAGATTTTTTGTGCCAAATATACATGCAGTCTACTGGAAACTAAATAATTGACCTAATTAAAATAATAAAATTGTAAATCATAACTTCAAGAATTATCTGATCGCTCTCGTAGTGAGATGAGATAATTATTATTCGTATTGGAAGAAATATCTTTGGCATTCAGGATTCTTTTACTAGAAGATTTCATCTTTTTTTAATTTCTTTTAGTTTTCGTCAACAAATGAGACGAATTTTCGATCAATAAGTCTTGGAATACGTGTCCCTGTGTTTTATATAAAAAATATCATTTTAAAGGGGAAAAAATCGTTTGAGTACAGTAATTTGGAATTTTAACGATCTCTTTTTATATCGCTACAATACATTTCACAATTTTATTTTCCTAAAATATTCTTTTCAAGAAACTTTATTTCTATAGCTTTAATATCCGGAAATTCTGAACTAGTATACTTAAGGTTTTTCTTTTTACTTGAATATTGTTCTGCTTACAGTTTTAATGTCAAAATAATAGGATAATGATTTCTGTTAAACCGAATCTTACAAGCCTTTGTGGATTCGGTATGGAAATGGGAACACGCACTTTGTTCTCTTTCTAATGAAATTCCTTCCTTTGATAACATTCAGGTATCCATTGGGTTCCTGTTTCAGAGCTCTGTTCACATTAGAATGCATCTCACTGTATACAAGAGACCCTCGACATTTTCCCTGAGGAGCTGATAATATTCTGTGTTTGAAGTTCCCTGTTCCCCAGTGTGTGTGCTTTGTGATGGGGTAGGCTAATATAACGCAACATGGTTCCCGAACTGTGGGCACGAAAAGGTCTTTCAGGATTTGATACTGCATCTTCGTGTTTTTTATTAATATGAATGTATTCAAATAACATAAAAGGTAAACTGTGTAAATTTATGTTTTTCTCAAAAAGTTAATAAACTGGATGTTTTATTAAACTTAACGTAAATAGTTTACGATTATAACGATGTCCCTGTTTTGAATAAAATACTCCATATTTCTCTTACTGTATAAGTAATTTAAAACATGACTTATTGAATATACAAACAACAGTTAGAAATATCTTACTTACTTGCATTGCTTGTTGGGGAACTACCGCCCCCATATTTGAATCCTTCGGTCTAACAAATTATTTCTTTACATCCAGTTTCTATATTACGTAACTTAACAACCATCTAGTAAGTACAATCACATATTTATTACAAGAACTTCGTAGTTCACCACGTTTACTTTGTTAATCAAGTGATAAAATATACATTATATCATTCGGTAAAAATACGTAATTTATTTCTCAAATCATCGCTTAGCCTATCAGGTTGGTTGTATAACAATGGTCAAACAGTGCAACAGAGGATCATGGTATACGTATGGGTCAATACACTATCCACGATAGAGAACTATTCAGATTCTATTTTAAACTCACAATACGATGACGGTCCTCAGGGGTCGAAGAGATGCTTCGAATGCATAAAGAACGATTTTGTAAAACAATTTCTTGACATGGAAATTTTCCCAAAACTTGGAAGGGATTTTTTTTTTTTTTTTGGAAAATTTTGAAACGTTTGACGTGTCAAGTTGAACGTAAGGAATCGATTGAAAAACACTGTAAGTCGCTAGTACGTATAGAAAACATTTGGTTGAGCGTTGAAGTTTTTGATAGATGTCAGTGAACTGGATTTGTTAGCGAAATTCAATACTAGTCTATTTCTCAATAGTCGACAAGATGTTGAATGCATCTTGTCCGACTTCGTAAAATCTATTTGTGACCCGAAAATTTTCCATCATGCCCGGAAAGGATGATTTGTTGTAACTTTAAAATTATATATGTGTGTATGTGGATATGAGGAATCTATCGCAAAATCCGTATAAGTCTGTGCCATGTATAGAAATGATTTTATTCAATTTTATATGCTTCATGAAAGGAACTTGCAGAGTCTCCACTAGATGTTGTGGAAGGCAGTATATTAGGGGTCGTGTTTTTTTAGTAACTTACTGACGAAGGTGAGGGAAAAATATGTTTTTGGGATCGTTTTTTTTTTTGTGTGTGTGTGTGACTATTGCACTAAAGTATGCATTTTTGTCAATTACAAATTATGACGTTAAGTTTACGTAGTGGTCCCTTACTAATTGGAAGCTACACTAACTATTTATCTTATCACATATCATTTTTTAGCTCATACTAAATAGCTCATTAGTTTAAGCTATTACTCGTGGAGAACGAGGAACCGATAATTGAGTATCCTCTTAATTAACTTAATGTTCGAAAGCGAGTCGGTAAATGAATGAAGCTTCGAAATGGAGAGATCCTTTATTGTTAACAATGAATGCAGCTGCGACAGATGAATGTGCTGTGCATTCGTACGCCTCGGATTCGCTGCTCATTACCTACTCACGACGGTAATAATCTTTAGTTGCCGTCACGTACACCTAATTCCTCTTTGCTTCTCTGCACACGAGTGAAGACGATCCGGGAACTTTTTGTCTCGAAGGATGACTCCGAATGGATGCTAGCCTCAGATATATTTTATCTCATAATGGAGTATTTGAAATTTCACCTAATATAAATAAATAAGTAAATAAAATAGAATGAAGGAAAGGAATAACATTCTCAAATGTTTGAATGCAGTTTTTAGTATCTTTTTTTTAATTTCTTCGTTTTTCACCCCGATATGAAAGAAAGAGAATTCCAGATTTTGATGAAATCTCTGATCTTCGAAATATTGAATTATTCCTGTATTAAGGATGGTGTTGTGTGTAAGAGCAGTCGTGGCCGAGTGGTTATGGCGTCTGACTAGAAATCAGATTCCCTCTGGGAGCGTAGGTTCGAATCCTACCGACTGCGAGTGTCTTTTTGACGATTTTTTTATTGCTTTGCCTGGGTGGAGTATAAAAATTTTAAAATAAATTTACTTGTACGGCGCAATTCATTCTGATTCATAATTTAAAAAAGAACTCATTGGTGTGTAATTATTAAGTTTTCATGTAGACGTGTATGCTTTTGTTACTTAATCATTTCTGAATCCACATGAACTTTTGGAATAGATGAATGACACTCTTCCTACCCCTCAGTTTCGACTGCTTTCACTGTTTGCTTTTCGCTCAACACCAATCCAAGCATACCTTTGAATATCAGTGCTACGTAAATAATTTACCTATGTATACACATGTCCTTCGTTCCGAAGCAGAATGTACCATAGTGCTAGATCATCTTTCCAAACTTGTATATAACTTGGAAGAGATGAACATTTCTACGTGATTATTTTCTATTTTTATGGGGAGTTCATCCTCGTCATTTGTTGGGGAATCCTTTGGAGGAGCGAACTGAAGTCGGCGCATCATCTTCTCTCGTTGAAGCTCACACCCGATGTTCGTTTTTTGGAACTCGAATATGTAAGCTCACAGCGTTATCCCGTTGGCTTCATGGATGAATGCACACGGCATATTGGAACGAAATACCCGCTGTTACGAGTATAATTAGCTAATTTTAAAGAAATTTTATTAAGTTTTAGTGAGTTCTCTTTCCTGTTAAATTAAGACGTTTAAATAGTCAAAATCAGTGCTTAATACTGTGGAGTGAAATTCAAGATCTAAATAACTTGCCATAAATGAATTTTGATACGTAGTAACACTTCTGCTTGTACATGAATAATTTTCTGGATTTTTTGTGAATAAGTATTTCAGTTTTCTTGTATGTGCTTTTTCCTATTTCTATGTGATTCGAAAGTTTGTGATAAGTATTCCTTTAAATCATTTAAGAAAATCTTTCACGTATTTGTTAAAGTTCCGAGATTTTATTTGTTGATATCATTAATATATTCTTATCGTTTGTGTGATTCAATATTTTAAACCATCCAAATTTATTTTTAGTCTTCTTTTTCGATTGTTTTGTTATTTATCTCGTATGTTGTTTCATTTTGTATTTCAACTAGTTTTATTGATGTTGATACTGTCCGAATCACCGTGTAAAGCTTTCCGAAAGGAAATACGAGTCATTTATTTAATGTTAGAGTTATGAAAAACTATTTCACTTGGAACTTCGTTACCTGTAAACACTATTCCTTTGATAGTTTTCTATCGAATGTATCTTTTATGATTTGCGCTAAGTGCATTCATTGTGACCCATGAGCATACTACGATTCATGAAAATGTGTCAAGCCATACGCAACCCTAACGAACACAAACGTGGTGAAGAAAGCACCACTTGCTGTTTCTTATCACTTGCTAGACTTTTAATGGTATCCATGAATATTTCAAGTGTTCCACAGAATTGCCACCTTAACTATTGGAAAGCAGTGCGATGCACCAATCACTCAGTTACGATTTCACTATGTAATTTTATTGATATATATATATTTTTTCCACAAATTTCAAAGACATTTTAATATGATTTTTTTAGCCGACATTTTTTGTGACTTGCTCCACACATCGTTGGTGTCATCTTAGCGCACGTATAGCTATTTCAATACCATTACATCAACTTTAGATACGTAGGTTACCTGAAACTAACCTCACAAAACATAAACTGATTAATAATTCTCAGAGCTGTTCTCAAGATGGTAGTTTCCCTATGAGTTTGAGGTTTATTTTGTTGAAGTTGGAATTACGTTTTTACTCCCTTGGGCAGACATATTGAATTTTCTCTATTCATCTTTCCATAAGTTGTAGGAAACTTGAAGGAGTGACGTAGTTCAAATGAACTCTCTTTTATTTCTTTCGTAGCATGCGACCTCTGCAATTAAGTTATTCATTGTTTTGTGTTGCTTTTATTTATGATGTTTCTGTCTGCGCAGAGAGAGCGCTGCAGTGCTGCGCATCGACGTTCAACCCGCTGCGAGCGCCGCCGGCGCCGACACGTGAGTCACACTGTGTTAAACCCTTTGACCCCTTGACCGCTTCCTCCTCTGTTAATGTGGTACTCGATACGGATCCAAAAATAGACAACCGTGGTGTTACGGATTGTAGAATTGTGGAATACGTGCTCTGGCGAGAAAACAAGCTCTTGCTGTTACCTGGCGATCGAGGTGAGTACACAATCGTGATGAGATACTGTACTATTATGTCCACAATCTATTCAAATTGTTGTTAACACCAGTGATCTCAGTTAAGGGGCACGTACGTTAAGGGACTAGTGAATGCCGCTTTTCAACACCTCATCTTGACTCCGCACAGTGGAGTATATCGAGGTGAAACCTGGCTAAAAGTATTTTATCCAGTAAATTTGGTGAACTGTGGCGAAAAATCATTTTTAAGAATATAAGCAAATGTTATGTCCATTATTTATGTTAAGAAAATTTATATAGAGCTTCTCTTAAATTGTTTATATAGATTTGATGCATGATATCTCGAATCAAAAATATTTTTAACTTAACTTTAAATTTGTTTATATACAAATAAACGATTATTGGCCATAATCCATTAAACTCTTTTGGCCAGGTTTCGTCTGAATATACTCCACTGTGCGGTGTCATGAAGCGGTGTTCACTAACCCCGGGAACATCCCCCTTTACATTAAGTATATAGTTCGGATATATGGAGATCACTGGTCAACCCCGAGTAAGCAGCCTACACTAATCGATGCACCAGGTTCCACGGAATCGTGAGCGATAGTCCGCTCTTAGACGTTAGTAAGAATAATAATATCAAAACGAAAAGCTGTCATTCCATGCTTACACTCCATGAAAGGATTGAAAAAAAAACAATATATTGGTTAGGTTGTTTCAAATTAGTTCATCTTAGCCTCAGTTAACAGAACAATCATTTCATAGCGAACTAGAGGTTGATTGAGAGGCACATACTTTGTGTTCTGTTGTCGAAGGTATTCTGTGTGGTGACGTTCCCACACTATTAGTTTAGTTGTCTGATGATATGAAAAAAAAACAGTTATTTTGACTATAAATTTTGTCTTAATTTTCATTTCTTGAAATATGAACATTTCTTGTGCTCCTTTTTAGTACTCTCCCTAGACTCAACTAAACTTTATTCGTTTATGAATTTCTGTCACCGTATGCTCCTTTGCTTGGACATTTTTTGTTACTTTTAATATTTTATTTGAAGAGGTATGGTATAATTACTTGTGTAATAATAAGCATAAATACCTTAGGTTTAGTTAGTTACTTCATGTTTATGAGTAAGTGAAGTGAACCACGACTTTTGTTTCATATTNTGTTACTTTTAATATTTTATTTGAAGAGGTATGGTATAATTACTTGTGTAATAATAAGCATAAATACCTTAGGTTTAGTTAGTTACTTTATGTTTATGAGTAAGTGAAGTGAACCACGACTTTTGTTTCATATTAAAAAGAAATCACTTCAGGAGCGAATTTATTTCTTCGTATATGTTTCGGTTTAAGAAAATAACCTAAAAATTAAAAAAACTTATGAACTATAATGCACTACCTATGAATTAATGATGACTAATGAATATACAAGGATGGCCAACTGTTGCTGTGTAATCTCATTTATAGATCGAAATATGTATTGGGTAATCCACATTGTTTTGTCTCACACAAAGTGTAAAAGCGCAGAATGTACTGTGTACTTTGTGTCGGGTAATGATTCGTTTGTAGGTGTGTCGTTCGTTATTACTGTCATGTCAGACTGTATTGTATCGTAAATAAAGAGTCCGGATGCAATTGGTATTGCAATTTCTCAACCGCGAATGCTCAAAGTGTTTCTCTTTTGAAAAGCAAAGGTATCGCAGCCCAACTGAAACTTAATTTGTACATCACGAGACGTGATGAATTTCGTCAATTATGATGGAAAATTGATCAAAGATTGATCGGTAAATTTAATGGAGGACGATATTTTTAATGAGTTTATACTTTTTATCGTAATGTTAGATATTTTGCTATGGTAACAGCCACATGAATTGATTGAAATTTTCAAAGAAAATTAGAAAATTCTTATTCCTCACATTTCTTTTGAATGAATTATCGAAAAATGTTTATAACTTTTCTTTGTACATCAAATTAATTTTGTGTGAAATTGTCATATATTAGTGACGAACGTAGCGTTGTATTCGGCGATTCGACTATCGTCACATTGTCTGTGATCTATATTCACGCGAGGAGGAGGACCAGCTGCGAGTGACAATACGGTCATCGACGATTGTCCCTGTCACACTGCATTAAGGATCGCGGCCGAGGGGTTCTTGCCTCACTCGCCGCGTGCTTAATTTCTTTGTTTGTCTCTTCGTCTGACGCATCTCTTTGTCATATCTCATGGTTTTTGGATTAATCAGAACTCTGTTGATGGTGAAAT
This sequence comes from Laupala kohalensis, assembly GCA_002313205.1. Classification (NCBI taxonomy): domain Eukaryota; kingdom Metazoa; phylum Arthropoda; class Insecta; order Orthoptera; family Trigonidiidae; genus Laupala; species Laupala kohalensis. The sequence goes on along the minus strand of NNCF01130506.1, from coordinate 818,497 downwards.
CGGGCTGTTTTAAAATGCTTATCAGAGCAAACCCTATAAAGTTGTAGGTTTGAATGAAAAATTAACCAAATGGTTAAATAACAGACCCGTTGGGGACTCCCAGAAGGTAGAATTCCGCGCTCGCTTGGCTTAGCCTTCAGGAGACCATCAACACGCTCCGATTTTACCTCCGGAAACGACTCGGTAGCCATTTTAAATATGTAGAGTACCCCAAGGAGTGAGTCGTTGAGAAATAAGTAAAAATCGTCTATCCTTCATAACCTGTGTGGGATATGAAACCATCGTTGTGTATAATGCTGAAATGAAGGCTCGAGCCGAAGTCCGAGGTTGCGTCTACCTGGGCTAAGCAGCAAAAACCTGCTAATGCATTGTAAGCGGTTCGACGATGTGGAGTTCTTGTCCGCTTTGCCCTTGTTCACTAATACACTAAGCAACCCATAGTACGTAGTTTTATGAGCTGGGAAATCACAATTCTCTGGTTTATGGGCAATGAGATGTATATTTCGATGTATGAAAACCGACTTTCGTGTTAGAAAATGAGCACTCTAACTTGTCAGCTGAACGATTAAATTTCTCGAATACCAAGATAGTTCGGAGTCTGTTGAAAATAAATTAATAAAATTTTGATTCGGTGATTAAACCACGTACTTGGGGACAAAAATGGGGAAGATGAGTATTGTGTCGCCATAGAAACATATGTCGAGAACGGACAATTGTCTGGTGTAATTGATAAGATCCTGTCACGAGAACTAGACTTAAGTTTGATTTTAATTAAAGGATTGAAATAAAAATTACAGGAAAAGCAATTACGTTATAATTATGTGTTTTTTACTAGTTGTTAAATATAAATTTATTAAATCTTTGCGACATTGAACTTCCGGTATTATATGCAACTAGTGTGAGACGAGTTCGATATCCGTCACTTTTTAAGTTGTATTACTATAAAAATGTTGAAATATTTTTTTATTTGAACAAACGCGCGGTGAGTGGACGAGAAATTTGGAAATATTTTCGATTTTTCAGTGCTTCTGTAGTTATTGAATTCAATTGTAGTTATTTACTTTTAGCAGCTTAGTGTGACGGAACGAGTAATCCAACCTATGTTATCCTGGTCTGAAATTGGTAAGGGGGGAATACTACCTCGTCAGTACTTCTAGTCGATCTAGTCTTACGTCACCAGCTTTAAGTATAAATATAAATTTTTTTATGAAGAACAATTCAGACTGATGCGATATTATGTCAATGGGATGTAGAACATTAGAGGTTTATTTATTTATTATTTATTGGGGCTTTACGACTCGCCGACATCGAGGTCATTAGAGCCCTAAAATATTTGTACAGGTATGGAAAATGCTGTTACGCGCTAAGGGGAGCCAACATGACTCTCCCCGCGCGTGGGACTCGCCGAATGACTCAGCCATACCCACTAAAAACCCTCCTAAAATACAATATATCCAAACATAAAAAGGCGAAAAAAGAGAGACAGCAGTTTCCTAAAACATTATAACAACATAAAACAAAGAAAGAAAAATTTAGAGAGAGAGAAATGTAAATATAAAGGAAAGGGGAAAAAGGGCTTTAAATCCAAACCCTCCCGAGAACTTATGACTGGAACCCCGTTTCGTTAATGGATTTAAGTAATGACATACGAATAACGATCAGATACTGTTCCAAAGGTTACGTTCCTGAAGGAATCTAAAAACGCGTATCAAAATCTGTTCATTTTGCCAAAGCATAGCGTCCAAACTGGTGGATAGATTGTGTCGCCGTTGGCTGGTACTATATTTGAGACACTCCAGAAGAAGGTGTTCCACGATAAGTGTTGTGTTGCACGTTTCACGGATGGGGGGAGTTCCACCGCGTAAGAGATAACAATGAGTAAGATAGCAGTGGCCAATACGAAGACGTGTAAGGATCACTTCTTCACGTCTGTACGCACGGGATGAAGACACCCAGGTCTTAACAGAGTCTTTTATCTTCCTCAGCTTGAAGGCGCAATTTTGCCATTTGACTTGTCATGTCTTTAGAATAGACGATCTTATGGCAAGCTTGAAATCTCACGTAGAAACCGTTGAAAAGTCAAGGACTGCCTTATGTTTTCACCAGCTTCTTCATTACCCGTAATACCCACGTGCCCAGGAACCCAACAAAGGACTATTTCAAAAATTTAAACTATTAGACGTCTTATTCGCTTCTAAAAGTTCACTGTCCACAGAGCAATAATAGAGTCACTGCTGAGAACCACACGTCGTATTGAAGATAGCTGATAAACTTCAGCGCCTCAAGAATTGCATATTTTTCAGCGGTGTACACGCTGCAAAAGGAATGGAGGCGAAAAGAACGCGTGGCACTATGACAGTGGAAGACAGCACCAACGGAATTATTCATTGCTGAGCCATCACTGTATATAAACATATGACTGAAATATAAGTTTTTCAGTTCTCCGAAGTGCTGCTGGTACACAGCAGCCGGACTATCTTGCTTCGAAAGTTGAGACAGACGAATGTTGATAGTTCGTTGCATGAAGGACCAAGGTGGTGTGAGAGAGTTTGGGTATTTCACTGGAGGAGGTAGTGACGTTTTCCTCCAACATATGTTTAAAGCTGACACCCGCTGGGCAGGGTAACGAAGGTCTTGCAGCGTAAGATGAACCAAATTTGGGGCAATGGATGTGATGACGAGTAGGATGATCTGAGATTCCCATCTGTTTCTCTCCGTAAGATCCAAGTTAAATATCACGTTCTCTGTTAAGAGATGGTTCGCCAGTGTCTACTAGTAAAAGTCGCGTAGAAACATTCAGCGGCACGCGCAATGCCGAACCTGGTGACTCAGCCCGTTAGGGCTATATAAACCCAATGTTCGTAAGCATCGGGGCAGAACGGCTGTCGCTTGCGCGCCCGACGCCGAGCACGTTCTGTCTTCTAGGCGTAACTGGCCAGACTTCCTCGGTCTCAGTTACGAACCCGTCTATGCTTTCCCGTCGCTAGCCAATAATGCTAGTCGTAACTGGGCAGAACTCCACGGTCCCAGCTACGAAATTAGTCTATGCCTTCTGGTATCTAGCCATGAATCCTAGTAGTAACTGGCCAGACCTCCACGGACCCAGCTACCAATCCTCATAGACTTCCCAGTTCCTGGCTACGACTTTTGCGAGTAACTAGGTAGACCTCCCGACATTAGCTACTCTCATTGGAATTTTCCGACGAGTCCCCGTTAATGTACGTCGGCTATTGCCGTTAGCATGGGAAGTTGGAGCGAGTCACTACCGCGGGTCACCGCGCAAACCGGAGATCTGGGTCATCTCTCTGAAAGAACCATGGAAGTGTAGGTTTGATCCAAATAAACTACTGTGGCCACAACTGGACTAATCCCTTGTTCTCGCTCCCTCTCATCCTTCATGTTACTCTGAATTAGGTATTAGTTCGCGGTCCAAAGCTACCGTAACAACTAACGTCGGAGGAGGGTTCATTAGCGTGTTCCCCCCCCCCAAAAAAAAACCCTCCTCTCACGACATAAGGCCCGGTGGAAGGTACCAGTTGCAATACGGACTCCTGCATGATGGATACTGTTAAGGGGTTTCTGTGTTGATGGTGAAGCAGAAGCGTACACAATACTGCCATAATCTACGACAGACAGAACAAGACTTCTATACAGGCGAAGAAGGCAAGTGCGGTCTGCGCCCCATGATGATGCGCTTAGGCAGTGTGCAAATAATTTAGTCCCGGCGAATACATTGCTGCACATTGATATCCGGTTCAGATAACCGAAAATGTATTATCAAATATTTGTCCCGTAGAACAAATACATGAAAGGATATACAGACAATTTGCGTACTTTATATGCACATTGGACTTGAAGGACCTACTGTTGTGATAGTAATGAATGATGAAAGGATGAAGGTGTAAGATGAGTAGTGATTTCCAGCAAATAATTTAATGAAACATACTGTAAAAATAAAGAAGAATGATATAATACTGATTTTCCAAGATAGAATGTGATCAGATGATCCTGGAAAGCCAGCTGAGATGACGTTGAATTCGAGTTGGAGAGCGAAGAGAGCGGGCGAATTGATGCCCTGTGCTTGAATGCTCCTCGCAACGAGCCGACATGATGCGGCTAGTGATGAATGGCGGCGAGTGAGCCATGTTGCGTTGACAGCGAGTCTAATGCTGACTGCTGACGAGTGCCGTGTGGACTGTGACTGACTATCCGTCTGTCGTCAGCTCGGGTAAGGTGACCTCGAGAGAGCGCCTACTGGCGAAGCCAATGATGAAAGGTGGCGAGTGAGACATGTAGCTTACCTCGTCGGAATGATGATCCGTTGATGGCATGATGAGTGACCAGAGAGGGAGCCTAGCGAGACATATGTGCCCCTCCGGTGATGTAAATGATTGCTCCGGTAACGTGCTTGCCGATGAGTGGCATGATGCAAGGTCGTCTATGAAGCAAGTGTGCTGCAGCGAGTCCAGAGAGCGTGTGGTGACTCTTCTGCCACCCGAGAGCGAGTGATCGTCCGACGTCTGACGAACGCAGCGGGTGAGTGGCCGTCAGACTTCTCTGGCGAGAAGTGGGCCAGAGACTATGTCGTTGGTTGTCCCACCGCTCTGGCGAGCATTCGGCGAGAGGCCAGTCAGACTTCTCTCGAATGCAGCGGGTGAGAGAGTGTCTGATCGCTCTGGCGAGCGGTGCCAGCACATGGTCTGGCTGGCTGTGCATAGACTTGCGCTGTAGCGCGAGTTGACGCTCCAATTGCGTAGCAAAACGTCGTGATGGTTGCTTAATTTATGGCGGGAAGTGCCGCCAGAATAATTGATATGAGACGTTGTTCATAGGTACTCATTTCACCTTTGCTCAAAGAGTGAGTTCAGAAATGACTCACATGTCTTAATAATGTTACCCAAAAACAATATATTTGAACATACAGTAAATGAGGTTTACGGAAGAACTACAACGGGATTGTACTTTTCGCATGAGTTTGCGTCAAATTAATGTGCGGTCGAATATAACACCCAGGATTGTTGCGAAGTCAACGAAAGGAAGATGTTTGCTCCCAAGATAAAGATCTGGATCATTGTGGTGATGGTATATCCTACAGAAATGCATACAGCGTGACTTGGATACAGAAAAACTAAATCCGGTATAAACTCGTGTAAAGGATTTAAAACCAATTGAAATTGCCTCTCGATGACAGAGATGCTGTTGGACGAACAATAGATGGCGAAGTAGTCATCGAAGAGAGACGCATGCACCGGTTCTCGAACCACTGACGCAATGCTATTTATGGCTATGGCAAAGAGAGTGACCCTCAAGATTGAGCCCTGTTGGCCCGTTTTCTAAAGGATGGTTAGATAAATGAGTACCGAGGCGAATGCGGAAAGATCGTTGTGATAGGAAACTATCGGGGAACAGAGAAAGACAGCCTCTGACTCCCCAAGAGTGCAATGTGCATAGGATTCCGTACCTTCAGGGTGTGTCATAAGTTTTTTCCATGTCAAAAAAGATGGCTATAAGGTGTTCTCTCAATATAAACGCCGATGAGATGGTGGATGACAACCCAAGAAAGTTACCGCTGTTTTCTGAAACCACATAGGATATTGGTCGGAAGGTTTCGCGATTCCAGAGACCAAACAAAACGAAGATTGATCATTCTTTCTAAGAATTTGTAAATGCAGCTTGTCAGAGAAATCGGTCGTGAGTACGGCGGAATAGAACGTTCTTTTGCCTCCTACGGAAGTGGAATAATTCTTGCTTCACGCCATTGAGTACGGACGGTATGCTCATTCCAAATATAGTTTTAAAATTAAGAAGGAATTTCATGTCTATCTCTGGAAGATGTTATAGCATCGCATTATGTATTTAATCAGAATCGGGGTCTCTTTCTTTTGAAGATGCAACGGCAGAAGTCAGCTCTGTCATTGATTAAGGAATGTTATATTCTTCTTCTCTGCAACTGGAGAAATCCAAGCAACACTTTCTTGCGCGAGCTTGGAGAAACAATGGAAAACAATCTAACCAGAGGAGTTAGATACTCTTTCGTAGTGCAATGCAAGTTCGTCAGCAATTACTTCGGGTGAAGTTTTAAGCTGTCCATTTACATTAAGACCAGGGATGAGAAAAGAAGACCACGTACTTTCTGCCATGCGACTGATGATGGAGTACGGCTTGTAAGAGATGAAATGCAAACCTTCCAGGAGGACGACTTTCTTTCTCGAAGAGTGTGTGTTCTGGCTCTGCACCTTTTAAACTCAATGAGATTTTCAACTAGCGCTGACCGCCTTTGCGCAATCCGAATTCCACAATGGAACTGGACAATGCCTTGGATTGCATGATGATTTAGGGATGACATCGGCGGCTTGGAGAACAGCGATGGTGAAATGGGATGACACAGCATCCACATTGGAGAAAGACTCATCGCAAAGATTGATGTTGCGTTTATACACATCCCAATTTTTTCAATATCCACTGAGAGGGGCGTGAAAGCCAGGGTCAAAAGATGTTGAAATGTATAAGAATCGTATAGTGGTCAGTCCCATATAGATCGTCAAGAACTGTCCAATCTAAGGTTGAGGAAGTAGGAACTGCAGATTGCTAAATCCAGCACCGCGAAAGAAAGGGAAACTGTACAGAAGTTGGTGGAGTGGCCCGGGTTAAGGAGCTCTCTATCTCGGCTATCTAACAGTTTTGGGCAGTTGTGTGAAGAACCCCACGTCGGATTATGGGCATTGAAATCCCCGACGATAAGAGATGGGGTGGGCAACAAGATCAGACCAGCAAGATCTTCCTTTCTATTTTATACTTGGTAGGTATAATTACCTTACATCCCAGGAATTCTGCTTTCAAGGTGGAAGGATCATGAAAATAGGCCAAAGTTCCAGAGTTCCACCTCGTTGGTTTCAGAATTGTCTGGAAATCCTCCTGACTGCCAAAGGAACGGTTTTTTTCGTGCTTACAGTTGTTGCAAAGGATTTTGTTATTGCGACAGGATTCTTTATCATATACCGACGTCAGGCCTCTATAAGAGACACCCTATCCGACACCCTATCTTCTGGATGTCCTTCTCCATCAAATATTTAGGGCATGTGTTTGAATGGGAAGAATGGTTTTCTTGACAATTCACACAGCAAGGAGGCGACGAGAAAGGTGACGACACGTGCGACGGCTTACCGCAAGTAACATACTGCGCTAGATGACTTGCAGCGGTCCACTGTGTGACCGAATCTCTGACACTTGAAGCAGCGCAGAGGATTGGGCACGTATTGTCCAACACACAGGGTGTAGAACCCACAGGAGATGCTCTCTGGAAGAGAAAACCGATCGAAGGTTATAATCAAAGTGGAAGAGGGGACGTACTTTCCCTGTACTCTCCTCTTGACTCTGTGAATATTGAGAACACTTTCCGGCTGAAAAAATTCTTTCAGGCCTTCATCAGATTCTTGTGCAAAATCATCGTAGTTAACCACTTTTTGCGCACGTTCAAGCTGGGGCGAGTGGCCTCCTTGACCTTTAGTCCGACAATTTCGTTTATGGATCTTATAGAATCAATTTGCTTATCTGTACGTACCTCCAGCAGAATTTCTCCGTTCCGCTGGTGCACGACAGACTGCAGCTTTCCAATGACGTCGTCGATTGCTTTCGCAAGACGCACCGCGCTTACAGACTTAAATGTCTTTTCTTCCTCAATATAACTCATGACAAGGAAGCGAGGCTTTGTCGGTCGGTCGCTGCCCTTGCAAAAGTCGACAGTTTCTGCAACTAATCGCCTCTTTTTAGAGGAAGAGGGTAAAAGGGGCAGAAAAGCAACAAAAGTTAACGATTATAGATTCTTTCAGGTTAAAAGGGTGTAGATAGTTAGTTGTTGCGCCATCAAGATGAAAAGAAGCCAAATTGAAAGACAACACCAAGGAAGAAAACCAACATAGCGGAAACTACAGAGGTGATAAATGAAAGACACATGATAAATGACATGGAAGAGTAAAGTCATGTCATGTCTTAGGATTATGGCATGGCATACACAACAGAAATTAGGATTAAATTGAATGAAATTAATTTTCCTAGTCACGCTAACCGTATATTTGTTGTTTAAGTTAAGTTTGGAGGATTAAGTTTTTTTTACAGTTAATACGATTTTTTTTGTTTAGTCTTCCATCTCTATAATACCATCCATCCTTTTCCTCTCTTAATCTCCTCTGTCACTAATAATTTCAGTCTACCTGCTCCGTCTCAAATCCCCTACTAATTGGTGGAAGCCATGGCGCTGGACTGGTGTCAATAATTCAAAGAGTAGAGGCCCTGGGCGAGTTGCGTTCCCCGAACGTTGCCCGTGTCTGCTTCGCCTACGATGCTGTAGCTTTCTCTACTTCTGTCTTTCTTGCCTGCATTCTCGCTCACAGCACCCTCTCAAACTCATAAGGGCATGGGTAAATTGTATTCAAAACGCTAACAAAACAGGATTTATTGTTCAAAAGTGCTGTCGACTTTTGAATTGTGACTAAAGTAAGCCTTAAGGAATAAACTAGTTATAATAAAATATTTTATTAGTTCATTTTGAAATTGTGTTGATGTATTTCTTTTTTTTCGTTTATCATAATTGCGTGTGTAACCGGTGACCTCAACACCATTTGAAATAATACTTTCTATCTTCGAACAGAAATAGAATAATTTAAAACTGAGTCGGAAAGAACTTTATTCCCATCTCGGATACTATATGATAGAGGTTCCCGTAGATTGAGTCTTGGGGACACTACGTTGCAGCTTTCCCGCCATGTAACTCAGGAGTTCCCCTTTCATTGTTTCAGTGAGTAGGAACAGTTTTTAATCACTGTGAGTTAAGTCCACTTTATATGGTCCATTTTACGCACTGTTCCGTGCGATAAGCTCCAGATTGGAGGCAGATTGTATAGAAATTTTCTAACACGCTCTATTTTTCAGTACGACTCGTCCAACTTGATTAGCGCTCTTATCGGCATCTCCGCTTATTATTTATGGAGACAGTGTTCTGTCTATTCAGTTCCGAAATGTGTATTGTATTTTTTCTTTGTTCTGTTGCGGTGTTTTCTGCTTACTTTCAGTTCGTAAATCAATCATTGTGAATAAAGTGTTGTATTAAACTAACTATTCGATTATTAGTGACGTTTGCTTACATGTTCAGAGATTGGAAGACGAGTTGAGGTTAGTTGTTTCTTGCGTTGAGACACAAGTCATCCATTACTCGTCCAATACGCTTATTTCGAAACAACCAATTCTGTACACGCAGATGACAAACAAGACGTCATCCATTTCACATGACGTCATCCATTTCACATCCATTTCTTGTACAGCAATTGAACTCAAATTGTCTGGAAATAGGATCGAGTAAAGCGGACTTTACGGAGTTTAATAATCATGGCTAGATTTGTGATGGTGCATTGTTCATTCACCATAGGCGACGGAAGGAGCTTCAACTTATTTTTCATAAGTTTGCGTGTGAAAATTTGCCTTCCTTAGTAACCGCGAATCTTGCCATGTATACTGGTTATGACGATATGATGAATCCACTTTCTTTAGTTTGTGTCATGTCAATCAGGTGGGAGGTTTGGAATTAAATAGCGAATGTATGCGAATGCGTCATTGATATCATGATGTAACTACCATGTTGATAAACAGTGTTCAAATCATATAATATGTAGAGGAGGTGGAAAGCTTTAAAAAATACAGTACATTATGATCTTGTCGAGAAAACATTATATTCTGGAGAATTTATATAAAGAGACCTCATGGTTTTAAAATTTTATTTTGAATTCTGATGTACTTTTAAATATTATGATGTACTATCATAAGCTGATGTTAAACTGGAACATTATTGGGACTGTTCAAATTTATCCTTATTTTTAACTAGTATTTTTGACAATCACGAGAGATGGAATTAATTTTCCCTTGTTGGGAATAAACGTACTTGTAAGATGTGGAAGAAGAGCATCAAGTCAGAAGGGAGGAAATGCACCTACTTTCCCCCTCCCTTTTAATTCGTCACAGAATATTTTTTAGTATAATTTATTTTTAACATTTTTTTATACTAAGATGGCATATTATCATGAACGCAGTTTAGTATTATTTCCCGACTTTCTTCCGTGCTGCCTCCCAATACTGTTTCATTCCTCATAGGCCCACACACACACACGCGCGCAGTCACGAAAACAAACGCACGTCTCATAGTCCCTTCCTTGGCGTCTCCCTCCTTGTGTCTGCTTCCGGTCCCTATCTCTTGCCTCCGGCGCGTCGTCGTCATATCCCCGATGTTTAGAGAGCCCCGCGCTGCTCCGTCCCCGGAGGCTGAAACCAAAGCTAGGAAGAAGGGCTCACGGGCTTCGTGAGCGAAAGTGGCAGCAGGGTGCTCGACTTCGTGTTTGATTTCCTACAGCAGCACTTGTCACCAGAACAAGGTGCTCCATTCGTAATCTCCCTTCTTTGATATCTTTTTCGTTTGTCGTGAGGAATTCATGAATCATGAAAAATATTACTTATATAAAAATATCATGATATCACGTGATTTAGAATTTTTGTATTATTTATATTGTGGGTCAGTTGCACACAGGTCAAGGAAAATCCTGATCCTTCCAATGTTTGTTCTAACTTTTGTTTATCGTAGCGCCGTCAACGTAGGTGTGGACTTCTTTTGAAACTTTTAGGGTTCGAATGTCGGTTAAGACATTGATTTGAAGTCAAGGGTAAAAAAAAGATCATGTTCGTCGTCATCATTTGTGACTACAACCATTTCAAGTTTGAGGCCTATTTTGATGTTTAACTTGCAATACTATTATATTCATCATTAACGATGTACGTCGAATAATCGTTTTAACTCGTCTTAAAGATAAATGAAGATATGTGATAAAGTGATATATGATGAGATTGTAGACAGAGGTTGTACGATAAAAATAAAAATAATACAATGGTATCGTCTACTCTGTCTTAATCCTATAATTCGAATTATTCGCATTTAAAAGAGTATGGCAGAGTAGACGATACCATTGTATTATTTTTAATTTCTAATGAAGTTACATAAATATGATTGACCTCAGAATGCGAGATAAAAATTGTTAATAAGGGAATTTTAAAAGATTTTCCCCTAGGTTTATAACATTTTCAACGCGCCCCCTTACAGTCATTATAAAGTAGTTTTAGAGTGACGTTGTTAGTTGTCTTTTTTTTGTGTGTGTGGGGGGGGGGGCTCTACGGCTCGTCGACATCGAGGTCATTAGAGCCCTAAAAACTTGTACAGGTAGGGAAAATGCAGTTACGCACTAGGGAGAGCCAACATGACTCTCTCCGCGCTTGGGACTCGCCGAACAACTCAATCATACCCACTAAAAACCTCCTGAATTACAACTCAAAACTCAAATACCAACATATCTCAAAACATTACACAAATCATTACAAAAATAAAAATAAAATAAAAAAGAAAGAGGAAAATGAAAGATACCCTAGCGTCGGGATCGAAAAGAACAAGAGGTAACCAAGGGAGGTCAGGAAAGAGAAAGGAAGGAGCCCCGCACAAGTAAGTGGAAGTAATGCCCGACTCAGCTCGTGGCCCCGTGTTTGCCAAACACGTACTTACTAGATGAAAGCCTCCTGGGGGGAATGTTGTTAGTATTATGCAACAAAAATGTAAAGAAAATTTTGAATAAAACAATTTGTTTTGTTATAATCGCACATATATGTAATCGAATTGCACTAAAAATATATATCTTAATCCAAATTCAATACTCATTAAAAGTGTGAAAGGTCCCCTTTCTTACAGCGCTGATAGTCATCGTTATGCCTCACCATTATACGATGAACTTGAAATCATACACTTGCAGTTTACAACTATGTACATACTAATTATTATTTATTGCACTCTTTTAATATAGTACCCATGTTAACCCTAGTAGCAAAAACTAAGGGTTACTTTTTAAATAACTTATATCAATTTTAAAAAAAACTATTTTCTTGCATGATTGTGTTGTCTTATGACTCATATTAATTTAGTTTTATGTGTACTCTACTTTGGCACGGTTGTGTACATTAATTCTGTAGCCCCATCCTCGCCCAGGTTTTTCTCTGTTTTTCCTTCTGGTAGAGGCGAATTTCTGATACAGGTTCTGTAGGCTTTGTCTAGGGGCGTGTTTATTGTAACAATACATCGTGAATTTAGTGTTATTTCAATTTTTATGATTTTTAAATACTATACTCAGAATAATCGATAGTTTGACAATAATTTGAACATGTAAATTTTTTGCACTAAATTACAAACATATTGACATTCTATTAGTATTATAACTCGCAGCTATCTTTTCATCTTATCTAGGAATTTTTGCTGAAATTTGTGAATCCGCCTCCGCCTCGGAATTGATGGGATGGGCCCCCTGCTTGCTTTCGGAGAGTAAATTAGTTTATTGTCCTCCACGTGGTCATACGCAGTTTGTACTGTTTTTTTTGACAATAAATTTATTACATGACATATGTACAATATGTTGGATGTCCATATATTAGGTATGGTAAATGCCCTGCGCATGCCTGTAAATGAAAGGATTTTGATATTTTATTAGCATTAACCGTTATATATTATATCCTGAAAAAAATATTAATATCATGAGACTCTGCTACTCGAATTACCGGGCATTATGGGTAGGTTACAGTAGTACCAACGTGATAAGTTGTTCTCAGTACTACCAACGTGATAATTATACTTTTATAGTGTTCGGGGTTCATGCAGGTACCACATAACCTCTATTTTTTCGCTGCAAGACTAACTCAAAAGACTTGTTTACTTTACAGAACATGTTTTGTGCTGAGAGGTGGTGACATTACATTTTTTAAAATGGGGATGAGATATTAATTTCCAATACACATACAGCACTATACAATATATGTAATATCTCTCACTTTGAATGTTACACTTGCAGGACAAGAATAACACACAGTAATTATAGGGTAGGCACCGTATTTTCATATCATTGTAATACATCAAATACAAAACTTTCATTTTTCATGAAAAAAATACAATAAAGTAACTTTTATATACATACAAACCTTTAAATTATTTTAGCTTACTTCAGCCTTCAGTCATTCTTATTTTCCGAGAAAAGTTTAATATGCACTCACCCGACACTTCCTACATAAGGAAATACTGAAATCACTAACTACACTGTCACCATGGAACAACCTGATAACGCATTGCAGTGAATTGGTTTAAAAAATATATCCAAAATTTCCACACATTTTTGTCTTTACGAGGCACATACTGGTGAATAAAAATTATTGGTTTTATTGCATTAAATAAGTACTCTCAATAATCCAACGTAATCCGTGGTTAATATTATTTTTTTTGTAAATCGGGTCCACCAGTCGAACAAATTTCCAGTTGTCTTTGAAATAATCTGAAACAAATACATTTTTATATAGCGAGGACATGTTTTGTAAAACATATTCTCGTGTTCATATGAAATAATAGCCCTTACGGTCACATTCCATATTGCTTAGTAACTTTTTAAACCGTAATTTCTTGTACAAAAAGTCCATCACAATAGATCATTTAACGGTAGAAATCTGAAAATAAAAATGGAAAAATATCAAACCTAGAACAAAAGAATACATCACACAGTTACCACGATTCAAGATGATAAACATGTGGAATTGTTTTATAATTAAAAGGAAAAATACTTTCAAATGGGTTGGTTGGAAATATGAAAAGTAAGGGAAAATGTACAGGTGATAATTTCAAAATAATTTATGCTAAATTAAAAAGCAATTAAATTAGTCAGGGCAAGATTGATCCCAATAACGGAATATTGGTAAATCAAATGACTAAAACTAATAATTTGATTAACACCTGGAAACAATCAATTCACGACAATGTTCCACCGTACTGGAGACGGCAGTATTATTTTTAAAAAAATTATTGTCAAAAAAACAACACAAACTGCGTATGACCACGTGGAGGACAATAAACTAATTTACTCTCCGGAAGCAAGTAAGGGACCATCCCATCAATTCCGATCAAGGGTCCTAAGGCAGAGGCGGATTCAAAAATTTCAGAAAAATTTCCTAGATAAGATAAAAAGTTAGCTGCGAGTTATAATACTAATTGAATGTCAATATGTTTGTAATTTAGCGCAAAAAATTTACATGTACAAATTATTAACGAACTGTAGATTATTCTGAGTATAGTGTTTAAAAATCATAAGAATTGAAATAAAACTAAATTTACGATTTATTGTTACAATAAACATGCCCCTAGACAGAACCTTGAGAACCTGTATAAGAAATCCACCTCTACCCGAAGGGAAATCGGAGCAAAACCCGGGCCAGGATGGGTTATAAAAATTTAATACCACGTAAACCCATAATAACTTATATTACATATTTACTTACATCAGTACAATTGTTTTCTTAGCATCTAATCAAGAACAGATAATTTTATAAAAATCTTGTGTTCATTTGCCAGAATCATACAGCCAACTAACCAGTAACAAAACAACATGAAAATAAGAATCTCAGCAAAATTTCACGTTAAGGAAACTTACCTCATTCATATAACATACAAACCTTTTGTGGAAACTCCAGGAACATAAGTTTTAATCTGTTTTTTGTTGAATTAGTTCTTTCATATTCATTCAATATTTGCATAATATATCATTTTGAGAAAGTATCATTGAATAGTAAGGTAAAAGGTCAGCTTCATCAGTGAACATGGTAATTCATCGCCACACTTTACTTATTAATATATTACTTTCTCAAACATATAACTTAACGAACAATTAATAAATGATAGGAAAGACTTCCGTTGCTAACGTGTGTGTACAACTAAGTCAATGTTAGAGAAATGCTTAGCACTCAACTCACTGTGTATTATTATACAGTTTTGACTTGTCGGTTAATTATTAAGTCGTTTTAACGAAATAAGTTCATTCTTTATCCATTTATCACATAAGAAAAAAGAATACATCTTGCTAGTTGAAACAATTAAGACATACACAATGATACACAGAGGACGTTTGCGTACCAACTAACTAGTGTTGCCACTATTTGTCATACGAATTTTACCAAAAGCCGAACAGATCGCATAACTCTGCTAAATACCAGTGATCCCAACTATATACACAGCTCAATGCAAAATACCTATTTGTGACAATAATTCGAAGCATGTGCTATTTCGATGTCTCATACAGTGAAAAAGTCTAATTCATTTGATACAGTGTACTATATCAAGTGAAAAGAATCAAATATGTAGATAGTGTTCGTCAGTCCTATTTGATAACTCACTACATTTGAAAACATATACTTGACATTCATCTCTAATACATTCTTTTGCTTTAACAAATATACTGATTATAATATACAAAATATTATGGTACTTGTCCCACTAATGAAAGGAGAAAGAAAATACAAATATTAAGAGACCGATGACAATGACCTGCTCACATTTTTTAGCATTTTACGAAAAACAAATTTGTTTTGCAAGAACTATGAAGAAACAATACAAGACCTATATTTATGATACAGTGAGCAAATAAGTAGTACGTTAAAAAATAATTGTCAGTCTAGTTAGTTGCAATGTTTATGTTTGTTGTAAATAATATTTGTTAATAATAGTAAGTTTAAAATATAAAAATTAAGAACATTCTGAATGAATGACTAGGACACCTTTTGATGTAAATTGACAATAAATTGAAATACAAGCTGAAATACAAAAGAAAGGAAAATAATTAATACCATTCTATCTCAATTATCAGCCAAGATCAAAATGAAAAAATAATGTTGAAAATTAAGAACGAAGAATTTTAATGATCAAACACTTTTGAAAGGAGGAAATATGCCAATTATTGTTTGGTTTTGTAATGACGGGGTGTCAATCTGTAGCGTGCAAAACTAAATACAAAGAAAACTTGACGGGAAAAACCCAATTAGATTTTTTAAAAACTAAGTACATACATTTTCACTACAGTTACATTCATAACATGGCTGTATAAAATAAGCCATCCCAATTACAATAATGTTGAATAAGACCTTTTATTATTTCATTATACCTTTTATATTCATATACCTTTTATTATTTCATTATACTACAATTTATAAGAAAAATAGTACAATACGATAGATTCAAGACTCGCAATTTCAGATATTTGATTAACCATCAAAACATTAATTACAAATGTGTTTTTCAAACAATTATACATAAGAAAAGTCACTATAAAATTCCAAGTTGTTTTAAAATCATTAAGAATAACACTTTTACCAATATTTTGAAATTAAAGGTAAGATAAAATGTCATCGCAATATCCTTCCTGCAAACACAGACGAAAAGGTATTCTTTTCCACGTACCCTGCTAAGCTGAATCTATTAGTATCCAGACAGAATCGTGTTGCAATAATATAATCAAAAACACAATATTAAACAAAGTAAATTACTTAAGTAATCACTATTAATATCATAGAATAGTATTTATTCAAATATACACGAGTTAGTTTTTCTTTTAATTTTTTGAAAATAGATTAAGGTTTACACGTAAAATTAGAATTTATGCAAACATTTTATTATGGTGTCTTATGAGCTAATCTGGTGCGTCTACATATTAAAAATTTGTAAGACTCTCCACCATATTTGGTAACGACATAAATTTGTTAGACATGCATAAAGCTTTGTTGATTGCAGACAGGCAAGTCAAGCCAAATTACTGGTATACGGTGGATAGAACAGTATCCGGTAGTTCTCATTTTATGATTTGTGTCCACACCTTTCTAAAATTCAATGATTATGAAGTTCTGGAAGGTAAATTCTTATTTAATAAAATACATGTATTGAATTCAACGGTATAACAATGAAATAAGAGTTTACCGCGTATACCACGTCCAACATGGAACTTGTTCAACACCTAAATGGACATCAATTACACTTCTAAAATTTTACAAGATACAATATATTGTACCTAAGGTGCATTCAATGATTTTTGCCGAGAAGTGGTTCACATATATGATTGTCAGATAAAGATTTTGAATATATTCTGCCTGTATGAACCCCCCATGGACACATTGATAATCCACACATGATTAATGCAATTACTTCTTGAGTACACTGAAACCCTTCATCGCTGTGGCTCGGTCTCTGAGACCACTCGAAGCAATAATGTTTTTAATGTTTCCATATTGTTATACCTTTTTGAACTGGTTGTTAATAGTTTCATCATGTACAAAGTTGTGATGAAGACATAATTTGAAGAAGAAGAAAACTGTAGAAAAGTCCTGAGGTAGGTCACACCATAACCGACACACACTGTTATTAATAAACCAAAGGATTTAGTCCAGAGACAGATTTTTTGTGTCTTGATCTCTTATAGCATTAATTTCTCTCGGCAAAACGAAAAAATTTCCAGATTTACATTTAGAATTTCGTAATAATCAATTAAAGCAATATCATTGATTTCTTCATACATTTTGACCTTGTCGAATTTTATGAATCATGTTAGTGCATATTACCAAGTCCAAAGCAGTTGTATAACCTGTCTTTATCGAAGCTTTCTTGAGTCACTTAGAATTTTTACATGCGATTCACGCATTGGGTGGCAGATTTTGTACATGGTGAAGACCCGATATAAAATGTTGCTCTAAAACATATATTACACTGAGTAGATGTCTAAATGAATGTTAGTAATAACAAATTCCTCTGTTCATATATTATCACTATTCAAAGAAAACTTTCAAACTACAAAACCAAGAAGTAACCACCTAAAATTTCAACTAAGCAATTTTTACAAACAATTTTTGAAACATGTTATTCATATAGTCTTACTTCAATTCAGATACAACAACAATTGAATTATGTAAACCTAAATGACATAACTTTTCAATTTCCTATCACTTTTATGACTACAAATTTTTTTTGTTCAAAGAATGAAGGTATTATCCAGAGAGAGCCAAAGAAGTTAACTTGTCGATAGCATGTTACTACAAATAGTCACAGAGAGGAACGCAAACAACAATAAAAACTTTTCTCACACCCATGTAGCAAAAGAAACTGATCGAATAGAACACCGAATCTAAATTTACGTACATCGAACAACATTTTTAGCTATTTTGTAGCCAAATCAACAATCCACAATCTTCATTGTGTCAAATTATCAATGACTTGTGACACACACAGCACAAAGAACCTAAAAGAGCAAATCCTTGCAGATCACTGCACAATCAAAGGTTAGTTTGTGGCACATATCTAGTTATCCAGAACACGATGTAGTGAAAAATATAGATAAGAATATTAATGAACACCACTTCATCAAGACCTCAGTAAGCCGTTTTAACTCGAATCCAGAAACTGGACTAACACTGACATGACTGGACTGGACAACTTTGCTTCATGTTCATAGCAATAATGAATAATATCTTATAATCATTATGTAACACAAGGTAGCTGTGAATATTTCCTACACATCGAAAATAGCTAATGTTCACTTGTCCGCAGCATAACTCGTCTAACCTTAGATATTAATCGTTTTATGACATGCACCACTTATATACACTTAAATGAAACTTGCATTACACTCTGAATACTTATTTTCAAACTCCTGTACATTGCGCGAAATCTTTTAAAACGCATCGAAAATACACGAAGTGGCTTCACTATGGAACGAAGGTTCATGTGTATATAATGATATTAATCATGGAGTTTCAATATTTTTACAGTGACTTTATTGCTCATGGAACACGAAGGAATTATGCATTAAGATTGCTTAATAAATGAAATTATAATGTCATAAAATCAAAATTAAATATGGGAATAATCCTACATTCAAATTACTTAATTGCGCCAATAATTACGATTTAACGTAATTTCGGAAGGACTCAGAACAGCAATATTTGGTAATTTCATGTCCGGAAATGCGCCGTTTGGAAGATAAACGACTTTGAAATAACGTCAAAGAATGTGTATAAACAAACGCTGCATGTGTATCAACAAACTTGTACCTGCGTGAACTACAACATATGCTCGAATAGACGACCACGAGTTTCGTTGCACAAATTGTACTGTACCTGCGAACAATGTTCACATACACACGGTCCACAATTCTGAAGTGTCCTGCTTCAGCCATTACACGGGTAAGAAGATCGTCCTGTGAGTCCACAGGGGTCTCGTAAACAATACTCTTCATGTAGCGCCGCAGGAGAAAGTCCAGAGGTGGTAAGTCGGGCGCTCGTGGTGGCCAACGAATCGGTCCTCCGCGACCTATCCACCTGTCCCCGAATATTTGGTGAAGGTGCTGACGGACGTCGCGTGAAAAGTGGGCTAGCGCGCCATTATGCTGGAACCACATCGTCCGACGGATATGCAGTGGCACATTCTCCAAATGCTGGACCAGTGCGTCTGGTAGGAAGGTAAAATAGCTGTGATCCGTTAGTGGTGGAATACACGGGCCAATCAGATGACCATGGATAATACCAGCCTACACATTAACCGAAACGATGTTGAAATCGATGGGTATGTGTAGCATTAGGGTTCTCCTCATCCCAAATGTGACTGTTACGACGGTTGAGCAGCCCTACGTTTGTGGAATGCGCTTCATATCTGAAAAGAACGATCAGAGGAAAGTCTGGAACGTCAATGCAACGGTGTAGGAACCACGCACAGTAATCGGAACGTCGCGCAAAATCAACCTGGACCCAATGCCTGAACCCTCTGTAGGTGGTATGGGTGAAGTTGCTGAACTCGCCAGACGCTGCTCTGGGATACATCCACAACACCTGCGATGTTGCGGGTACTCGTAGACGGGTTCTGGTTGACCAGTTGGAGGACTTCCTCTTCCACGTCATCAGTGCGGCGCGTCCGGTCACGACCACAATCGGATCTATTAGCCTCGATGGTGCCGGTTTTCCGAAGCCGTTGTTCCAATCTTGCAAAAATGGCATAAGGTGGACGCGGACGATTCGGAAATCGTTCGTGATACAGGCGTTGAGCTAATCGACGATAATGTCTATTCTCGCCATAGATGAGCAACATGTCGGTGTTCTCGGAAAACGTGCACTCTTCCATTTTGCAATGCTTCGTCTTTCTCGATCGCTCTGTGGCAACTGATGTACATGCGCAACAATTCATTGGATTGTTCTCTGATGACACGTGACATGACATCGCACAAGACATCATGTGACACGAGATGTCAATGTGTATTGCCTTCCATCGTTCAAATTGTTTATCTTTCAACGGCGCATTTCCGGACATTATTACCAAATATTACTGTTCTGAGTCCCCTCTACAACACTCTGTATATATGGGCATCTCCAGAAATTATGTTAACTTTTGCTACCAGGGAAAAACCTAATTTTTTTAGTTTAAATTTGTACATCTCACTATTTTTTGGATGGAGCAAAAACATATAGCCTAAGATATTATTTTTTTCGGAATTTGTAAATGAATCTCACTAATTAATTGCCATCGCTAAAATGTTTTAGACAAAAAACATTTCAGCATTTCAACATCTTACAAGTCTCTTACAGCATTTTTCGAAAGCGCGACTTCTTGGAAAACTCGAATCATTGTCAACCAAAAGAAAGTAGAGGAAAACGCACTGATTAAGAGGAATGAATTATGGCAGTACTAATTTCTTTTGGACAATTATTTTCCGTATATTTCAACGATGAGACCTTTGACTTCAAGAAATATGCACGGCATCTGATGTAAATAGTGGCTTATATGTTTTGAATTGTGGCTTTTAGTGATGCATATATTCGATACATAACGTGCCACGTACAAAATTTTGTCGTATCACGAACTTGTTTTCCAGAGAGCATTGAGGTCTCTCTCTCTTTATTTCGTTTAAAATTTTATTCGTGCGAGCTATGACGAAGGGTTAGCAAAAATGCAGACGGGACATGCGCGTTCTTCTGCTTCTCTGCTCTATATTGAAGATGTTTTGAGGCTTTCTCTCTCTAGCTTATGGACTGAGTAAAGGAGCCGGGGGATATATGAATTTCCTTATCAGAACGAATGGAATATGTGTATCGATCTCCTTGTAAATACTTCAATATGAAATATTAAGAAATTATTTTTGTTGACTTTCGTTTTTTGTTAGTACTGGCAATTTATTCCAAAAGCGAGTATTTTGAAATTATTTTTAGTCCTGTTTTTCGAGAATTCTTCTTCTTCGTTCCAATTTATTTTGAGGTTTATCTACATTAGAAGTACCTTCCCAACAACTAAATCTATCTGACCTAAAGTATGCGAAGTAATTGTATTGCATTGTATGATGTGTGAAGTCAATTATTCGTATACTAATTGTGGGATATGAATCTCATAATCAGTATCGAAACTGGCTGATATCATTCAAAAAAATAGTCGCGACATCCAATTTTGTCGTGAAATATTCAGTGAGTAAATTCAATCGTATTCAGATCCTGTGATGTATTGTATGCATCAACACAATTGAAAATATTCCATTTGTTTGTATCTACGAGTCGCACGCCGTACGAGTATTTGCACAAAACGCTTGGACGCGTGTATCGAGCTACATAAACAAAACGATGGGAGAAAATGAACGGCTTATATTAGCATAAAGTACGCATACAGATACAACACAATGTAAACAGAAACGTGAACATGACTAATGATCATATTTCGCTGTACTAAAATATCAATTTCTTCGAGGGAATGTTTTGCTATATCGTGTGTACAAGGTGTTTAGACATACGACGCATATCTGGCGATGGTGTTTGTGGAGTATTCGATGGCGATGGTGTGGACTGAGCTGGTCTACAGTATATAGTCGCCTACTATGACCGACTCACAGTGTGTTTTAACTAGTGAGCTACTGCGGTGTAATGCAATCAATAAATATATACATATGATGTTAACAAATCAGTTTTGAAGAATTGATACATTAGATGACATAATAGTAGGTATAGGGGACATGTAAACTCTATATTGTGTGCTGTTAACATAACTGATATCTGGTTCATAAGTGGACTTTATACAGTGGGCACAAGACTCCTCACGCAATGGAAGAGATACAGCAGATCATTGAAAGCGTAATTGCTGCTATTCCTCAAGCAGAGCTGCTACGAATGTCTCGTATTTTGATAAATCGAGCACAGCGCTGCATCGACGTCAACGGTGACAATTTGCAGCATTTTCTGTGGTAGTTCTCCTGTTCGTTAATCGTTTCAATTCCGTGTCAGTCTTATAAATATTTTCCGGACCAGTCTCATGTTACCCAATCTGTATTACGTCTTCCGGAGATGAATCGCGCTTCGATTACTGCGGAATGGTGAACCCGAACGTGCACGATCATTCATTTTGTCGCTTCAGATGGCACTTCTTAGGTCTCCGCTCCGTGGCTTGCATATTGCCGATATTCAATTGATGACGTCCAGGACGACGTAAATGATCGAGACAAGACAATGACGTGCTAATTGTGGAGATAAAATGTGTATACATTGACAGTGACGTACCTAAGATTTTGGGCTTGGGAACACCGTAGCATGTATCCAATGCGTTCGCATGCTGAACGTAAGGGGGGATGATTAAACATTCTGTATATTTATTATTTAACTTAAGAATGGTTATGTCAAAAATTAAGGTTGAAAGCTCTTTGTTATTACTTTCTTGACCTTACGTATGATGTTTAAAAGAATTTCAAAGCATGCAGTCGGAAACGAGGGGGAGGGTATCCTGTTAGCTTACCCCCTACTTTCCGCTGTGGGTCTGGTACCCCGCATAGATAAAACTTAAAAGCTTGAATTGGATAACCAATAGAGGAATTGTTTAGTGGCTCAACTAGTTGAACCCTTATAGCCGGCACAACATAACTCCAGTTCTGTCTGCCGAGCCGCGAGTGACGGCGCGGGTGTGAAAGAGAAGAAAAATAAACGCTATTCTTTAAACATTTGTCATTCTAAGCGAAGTGTCTAATAATGCGGCGCACACCTTCCGTATTTCTCGACCGACCACCGAAGTCCAACGAATGGCAATGTACGTCGAAAAGGCGGTGAAGTTGTTTTCGGAGGAAGAGCGACCATCCCATCCCATTAGCAGACCCAGCCACAATTTGCAGACTGGCTAGAAGCTGCCGGGCGAGAGCGAGGCTTATACCCTTTTCATCTCTCATGCGCACAACAACCATACGTTTATTGGCTCCATCAAGTTTCTCCTACCCTATTGAAGTGCATGCGGATTTTATACATGAAATAGTTATTATATACTTTATTAAAATTTTCGCTACAAATTTCATTATGATTACTGGTCGAAAATATTACATTCATCCTAAAATATATATTTGTTTAATTCTATCACAGTTGTAATGTTAAATTTTTAAATTCAAGTGAAGTTACGAAGAGCAGGTCTTGTAGTCCGAGTCATTCTAAGAAACTAAACAAAGAATCATTGAATTGAAAAACAGAAAATAAAATCCTCTTGGTGATTTGATCAACCTCCTACCCCATTTCGTTTGTAAATTCTTAGTCCTATCCAGCGGTTTCGATTTTCCCTCAACTATGGTCATAGCACAAAGCAATGCAAATTTACGGGGATATACTCGACTAACCCATGGATTGGTTAACCAACTATTTTGCATAGCAATCCTCTGCTAAAAAGTGCAGCGAGTAATTTGAATACGACGCCAATATGCTAATATCAGCGAATGATAATTTTCGATTTGTTGCGTTTTGCTAATTTTGCATAATTAGTGCCACAGAGTTAAAAAAAAATGCATACTAGAATTTGTCATTTTTTGAATGAGAATAAAGTAAACGTTTCCGATGATAAATGTGACATTTGTAACATTACTGACAACCGTGACGTAGTGGCAGCACTGCTGAGCGGAGAAGCACGGGTTGGATTCCCTGCTCGACTGAACTGGGTTAGGTTTTTCGTGGGCGTTTCCCCCACCTACTCCAGACAAGTGTCGGTTCGGTAAGTTACATTCCCCGCCAAGCCAAATATCTCCTTAATTCCTTCTCCAAATCCATGTAATTAGGTGAAAGAGCAAGCCATAAATACCTCGCCACATCATAAAATAAGACTTGTAGTAAATAATTAAGTAAATTAATTAGTAAAAAGCGTATACCTAATTTTCTGTTTTAAAAATGGCCATCTGTTAACACCAGTAAACGGATATAAATTTCAAGTGTTTGGAGCAGTGGTGTCTTGAGAAGGTGCAAAAGAATGAAGTTGCGTTCCCCCACGCGCTCAAAGATCTAAATCGCGTTAACGGTTTCTGTTATCAGAGAGCAGGAAGGAATTCTCACATTCCTTCCCTGGTCTCTGCAACCACGACTTCTACTGTCTCCTGCGCAAAGAAATGTAACGAGTTTGTTGTGGCTTCTAAGAAAACGTCTGAAGGAAAAGTCATAAATTAATGCATTTATTGTCTAAAAAGAAGTAACAAACTTCATATGGAATTGTGGATTAACTAAATACAAACTAATCTACTCTCTGGAAGCCGGCAAGAAATTTTCCCATCAATTCCCATCAAGGGCTCTAAGCCAGGGGCGGATTGAAAATTTCAGCACACTCCTTCGATGAGAATAACAAGTTAGCGACGTTATATGTTTTGATTGTGTACAAAACCAGTACATAGAAATATAAAAACTTAATAGAATTACAAACTCACAATACAGAAAAGTATAGAAATAAAAATGTGTAATTTTTATTAGCGATTATTCGTGAAATCCTTGGTAATACCTTTTAATACTATTCTTCTTCGTTGTCATAGTGCACTACCTTCGCGTTCTGTTTCAACCATAGTAATAGTGCACTACATTCGCGTTCATCACACAGTAAGTCAGAGGTTCACTCATTCTGAGATTTCATGTACGACCCGATATACGGCCTACTTACTGATCAACCCTAGCGACTGCCCATCCCTACGGGCGGCGAGCACGGTATGATTTACCTCAGCACGCCGTGCACTGCTGCCTGTATGTGTTCACATTGATATCCCTGGTTTATAGTTTTTATGGCGAACTGTGTTTATATTTGTAAATGGGAAATGTAGCATACTATTGAAACTTATCTACATGGAGCGATAGGAGTTGGGTGGTAGGTCATTGTTAGCAGGTGGGCCGCTTAGCTGGGTTTACCAACAACTTGACCCATGTGGAGGGGTGAGTAGGAGTTATTTATACTTGGAGGAGGTGGATAGGGGAAGGTGGATTCGCTTTTCAGTAGTCACAGCTATGTGATCTGGGACATTCATGTGAAAAAACTACAATTTTTTTCTGGCCCCATCGGGAATTGAACCCGGGATTACTTGGAAATGAGCTAGAACGCCGCCACCTGAGCCACGGAGAGGCTAGAACAGCGTTTAGAGCAGCTGATGATGAAGGAAGTGCCTCAAGTACCAACAGCGCTCATGAATTTACGAGAGTCTCTCGACGTCTCTTTCCTCACGACTCCTTGTAATCCTACGGAGGGGAAGTCCATGCATCCAAAGATTCATTCTTTCGAGTTTGATGCCGTTTATGAATTCTTCACGACGTCTGGCGAATTAAGGCGCGGGTGAACGGTTGCTTCGTGAATGGAAATGTATTTCGTGCGATAGCAACCGTCGAGGGGGGAAAAAGACGACAGATCTCTATGCGTCCCGAGACGTTTTTCTTTTTAAAGGGATTACGAAGTCTTTTCACAAGATGTCTTCGGAATAACTGTGCTTCCCTACGAGTGGTTTTGTGAGTTTGCGGAGTAATAAGGATGAGGATGTAAAACGTTGTATAGGGGAGGGTACTGCGTTGAAGAACGTATTGGAAGTTTTGCGGATTACACATAATGATGTCTCTTTTATGCGGAAGGCTGACTCAAAATTTGTTTTCAGAACTTGTGTAACAAGAGATTATTAAATATACTGAGTGGTTATGTTATAAAATGTGTTTTGTGTCTGTGGAACGCGATAAAAATCTACTATTTCACGCGCAATATTTTTTTCGTGTATTTACTTTGTTCGTTTTTTTTAAATTTTTTTGTATAAACTATTTTCGATCAAATTCCAGAATCCAATGACATACTTTTTTGAAAATAAATTATTTAAATATATCAGGATTGAAATTGGAATTAATTAATCTCGTTGTCTTTAAGTTATAGATAATATTGTTTTATTATTAATCTTACAATTCAATTCAAACTTTAAATAGTTTATTTTTAATTGTATTTGAAAAATGTTTCGCTGACTTACCCTCTCCCACTGAAGTTTCCAAGTGTCAACCAGCTGTGATTTATCTTTTACTGGAAGCGTTATGTGATACGAATCTGTGTCCTTCAGTAAGAGTGTTTGTCCTTGAGAGAATGAAATAGTTTCAGAAGTTGCACTCATCGCTTCTTAAAGAAGCGCGGACAGTTAAATATCGTTCTGTGGAGAAGGGGAAGTATTGCGCCTAACGATGAGGTCATGGTCAATCAAAAAAAAAAATCATGGCAGAAAATGATTTTTAATGAAATTTATTTGAACAAAGATTTCAGTCCGTAGTAGTGATTAATTACTTTTGACAACAGAGCAGTATATTTCATAAAATTTAAATAATTGAAATACACAATATATATATTTTAATTAAATGATTTATACATTTGGCCAATTAAAAAAATGAATAAAGAGAAACCGTAACATAAGTGAACATAACAAATGATGCAATAGATGTAATCATCCATTTTTATAATAAAACAGATTGTCATGTTTACTAAATAATAAATCGACCAACGACATTAACAAGGTCTTCTTAAATAAAAATTTATTAATTCACGATTCTTAATATCAGGATGTAATAACAGTAGTACTAACATCACTTCATGAATTTTAAGTGTTAAAACTAATGAAAATAATAGATCCACTATTTAATTAAGAGCTGAGCTAAAGACTGAGTGACCGGTGGCAGTTTTCATTACACCTCAACATATAGAACGACTCACCTCAAAATAAAGAAACGGAGTCTTACTCAGCCTGTTGTAAACGACTACCGGATCTATCCTGGGATCAAACCGGTCGGAACTAGATGCTGGCTACATCTCTTCCTCCTAGTGCCGAGACCTAGTAATCGGTGAGATCTACCAACCCTCAAACCCATGGGGAAACTTCGGGGCTTTTTGTGGGTAGTTTGATTTTCTTAGACTTGCAATTTAAATTGTAATAATATTCTACGATTAGAAATTCGTTGTACGTTCTAGAAGAGCTGAGTAATATAATAGCTGCAATGAATGAAACCTTCCCTCCCTCTGGCGCTCAAGCCCTCTCCCCACCACCACCATTGAACTCACCCCACAAGATTATTTCTGCGTTCGCCACATCTTGTTTCCTAATATGATCTCTTCAAACAACTATCACAAGAAATCATCCTTTTCATAAAGATCTCTCCTCTAGACCTTAATGTATTCATCAAAGACCCGCTCTGTACATACAATTACGGCAAACCCATAACAAACCCTTACAGCAAACAAATAACCTACACGTAATAACGTAATTCGCTTCTGTATAATTCTGGCATCTCTACACGATCGTATTATTTTGTGTGCCAAACGCTTTCTATTTTATGAACTCAGGCCGTACAGTGTTCACGGTAAAGGAATAGTAATGAGAGAGGAACGAAAACACCGCATAAAAGTCGATGAGTCAATGCTAGCATTGCGAAATTACCGTCATTTCCTTTGGCTGTAGACGCGTGGGTATTTTACTCGCGTTAGTGGAATCCTAGTGAGTATGGTTTGATCTGTAACCTTTGATCACTATTTTGAGGTAGTGATATTGAAAATGTTTTTTAACATTAAAAAATAATAATTGTTCAGTTCCGTTGCGTCACTCATGTAATTTTTGGGATTCTTGTTCAATAAACTAGTTAAAGTCAATTCTTATATAGTGAATATTTGCTTTCCAAAATGTTTGTGGTTTGGCTATGTTGGTGTGTATTTTTAAATTGTTCTTCATCANGTTTGTGGTTTGGCTATGTTGGTGTGTATTTTTAAATTGTTCTTCATCAGTGTTGAGAAACTTGAAGATGACGGATAGCTCTTCTCGACAACGTTGGAAATACTCTACAGAAAAAGGTTATTAATATATTTGTTGATATGTCCTCACACTAACGTTTGCCTGATGATGGCAGCAACATACTTCTGAAACTGTTTGATACTAGAAATAAATAGTCTACATTAAAAGTTCGGTTTAATAATTCAGTTTATTAATATATCTCCTAAAACTGTTCGGCCACCCCTATCGAATATTCGTTTGAAAAATGTTAAATCCATCTCTGCCTTACGGCCCTTGATCGGAATTGATGGGATGGTTCCTTGCTTGATTCTGGAGAGAAAATTAGTTTATTGTCCTCCACGGGGTCATACGCAGTTTGCACTGATTTTTTGACAATAAATTTATTATTATAATTAAAAATTGAATAATTTTCTTAAAGCAGCTCAAAATGTCAAATTTTTTTCAATAAAGAAGCTAGTGCAAGATGTAATTAATATATCTGAACTTGCTTAAATGTTGGAGGTGGTGTAAGCAAAACTGAATTAAGAATAGATTTTTACTCAAGTTGTTTGATTCTCTCGTCACCTGAACTGCCATAACTATAATAAATGGGGAATGTGAGCCACCTCCGATTCATCTGATTGGGGACAGGCTGTGGTCACTGAATCTCGTGGGTGCTAATGGGTCACTGAATCTCACGCTCTCGTGGGTGTTCCGGAGAATGACCGTCCACTCCAAGCGAAGGCGCAGGGGCTGTAGGAAAGGAGTGGAAGGAGAGACGTTGAACAAACCATGGTGGAATTAACTTAAGGTATCGCGTTGCGCATCTGAGTTGAGAGGGAAAAGAGTCGGCCAATCATTTGTCAGCAAAAACTGGCTATCACGATGACGCGAAGTACAAACACGTACAGAGACTACGGTGAGTGGCGGTTCTAATAACGAGATGATGTGAGGTGGCAAATGAAGTTTGTAATAAATATTTGTGTTATTGACACCAGTTTTAAATGATAAACCCACTAATTTTATATTATATTTCGTACTGACAAGTAACAGGATTTATTTTACTGTGACCTTTTGACAACCCACTCTTTAGTCTTTGGAGAAAATCAAATATTCAACATTGTTAGTGCCACGCCACTACCAGTGTAATCAGGGCAGTTCGTTACACAACATGACGGCATTATGAAACTAGTCGCTCTACAGATTGAATAATTAATGAACGAATCACTCTCCTCCACGACTAATCCAACCTACGCTCGAGGCTCGTGTCACGTGGTATTTTTTGACTGACGATTGACTTGCACTGGAATACAACACCTTAGATAGTTCCACCAAGGAACAAACGAAGAGCAGGGTCCGCGCGACGCGAAGGCGAAGGTCTTGCGCAACGGGAGATGGCAGCGAGGTCAGATGCACTGCGAAGACTCTCTTGACCTCTGGACGACGACATCCTCTTGGGGGGTCACGTGGACGGTAGGCGTCAATCGGAGAGAATCAGACGCTTACGCAGTTCAAACACGTAGGATACGCCACAGGTGTGGTTATGTTCATTCATTCCTTTCATCAACTCAGTCTACAATCTTTGCTTTATGTTCGTATATACTCTGAATCGACGGATGATTTAACTTTTGTTATTTTCTGTCCATGCTCATAATGACACACTAGTTCATACCCCACGTTGCCCAGTTGCTTCATTTATAAAAACAATTAAGTGCTTAAATTTATTGCATGCGTGACAAGATATCAATTACTGATGTCTCTTTGCCACAAAAATTGATTTACTCAGATCGTCTACATCCCATTAGTATTTGGTCTACAACGAGAGAGCTAATAATTTTCTACCTTTACCGTCAAGCTTCATATTCAAATCCCGTCTTATGTCTATTCAGTTTTTTAAGTTCCAGGGGACATGGCTTGAATACACATTCTGCTTCCAAAAGCTATTTTAATTCCCACACACTGGACCCATAAATTGTCTTTGTCCTTTCTCCAATTGCACGATTGTTATTACTCCGAGGTGGCTAAATCGGAAAACAAACTTGATATAATATCTTAATACTCATTCTATAATACATTTTTCTAAATTTTGCTTCAACATAAAGACCCATGCATCAGTTGTCTTGGATGAAGGAAATATTATGTTTTTTCCTGCTTCCTTCTTTTATGGATGTTAAATTTTGTATTACAATAAATATTTTTAAAATGATAACCCATTAGAGCAAAATTTTTGCGAGTTAAGAAATTTCTAATGGAAATGAGAAAACGGAGGTGAAGTAGATATTACGAACATAATTAGGAAGTGATGTCCGATTCTTTCTACGATGTACCTATAAATTCGCCAACAAGTAACCCAAACTACTACATACATGACCTTAATTTGAAATAAGAGTGTACACTATAAGTTTATAGATGCATTGTCTAATGTTAAAGTATATAAAATTAAACTATTCGGGAATGAGATCACTTTTCATGCCCAAAACTCGTCTATTCTTTGAAATTTACTAAACATGTTAAATAATTGCATACCACTCTATGGCAGTGTTGGTCTGCACCTTGCCTGTCAGTAAGCCTCATACAGCCTGTAAGGACTTCTTGTATTGCCTTTTAAAAGACAGACGTTCGTATTAACTATTGTTTGATCGAATTGAAATTCTTGCCTTAAATGAGTTGGGCTGTAAGAATTTACAAAAATCCATCACTGATGACAACACCGCAAACACTCAACAATGTCTACTTCGTATTGAATGAAACAAGTAAACTGTAATGTCAGTGTAGTTATTTTTAGAGTGTTATGTGGTTATTTGGAGTGAATGATTTCTTCCTTTAATATTATATGCTCTGAGAAAAATCTTGAATTGTAAAAATTTGTGATTTTCGGTGCAGGGGAGAATGTATCATAGGTACATGTATCATGTAAATTTTTTTAAAAAAAGTATCACATGAAATTAAAATAAAAAATCATAATAATAAAAAGAATCATGTGAAAAGTGCGTTTCTTGCCATGGAGAAAGTTCTACTCTACGGTGAGACCTCATAATTTGAAGAAGTTCACTTTCACTACTCTACAGTTCATGAGAACCTATTCATCTTAGCTTGTTTAGGTTGTTGCAGTATTACACTTTCAGAAGTGCGATAGGAATGTTTCGAAACGTCTGTGTATTTATTTTCTTTGGCAAGACAGATTAAATTTTTGAAAAATATGCAGTCCCTTTCCGACCATTTTACTCAATTTCATCTAATTTTGAAGTCATTCATCAAGACACATTTGTATCGGGCTAACAATCAAGCAAAACAAACATTCATTTCTAATAAATAGATTATAAAACTGAAATGCAAAAATAAGTAGATTACGAAATAAAATAAATCCAATACAAACATAAATACAATAATTGAAATGTTTATATGTATGGTGATTCTAAATTATAGACATTGACCCCACTAATTCAATTTATGAGCAATGGTTTATTGTCAGTTATTAACATTTAAGTATTTTCTAACCGTTCAAGTATCTTCCGCTTCTTATACATCTACCACTTGGTACTACATCCTATGGTACTCACATTTACCTTCATCATATTAATTCTGTTTCCTGATACTGTATTTATTTAGTTGAACACTTAAATGGCTATGAGTATTTACCACTTAGTTTCAGGAGTGAACTTATTTAAGAGTTAAATTGATTAAGCACAGTAGAATGGTCAAATTAAAAGAATGAGATCAAGAGGATCAATAGTTATTTGTTGACGCGTTCACCATGGGTGTTCCTCCTTATTACCTAAAATGAAACAAAGTATAATAATGATTATTATTATTATTACTATTATTATTATTATTATACACAGAAATCATCCCAGTAAAGCGAAAAAAATAGAAAAATAAGAAATGTGTCTGTATATATTCGCCAGTTGAGAAATGGAAAAAGAGGGATGTGATAAAGTTGAGATATTGAAATTCTGCATGTTCTCTAATTATGATATGTATCGATGAGGCCACATAAGGACCACGAAAGAGTACCAGTAAGGCTCAGTTATTGATTTGAGTTTACTCACTAGACTCGTAATTTTACAGAGATCGGAGGAACAAGGTCTAGACCACTGTATTCGAGCATTGTTAGTCGCAGAGATCGAACTCTTCATACATATACATACCTTCATATTTAAACTGGGACATGGATATGAAAAGCTACAAATTTTACATTGTCCCGCCCGGGATGACTTGGTGACGAGCAATCTCGCTGACACCGTGGCCACGACGGGGTATTCAAAAACAGGTCGTTGAAGAATGCGGCGTAGGCGGGCCGTCCCCATCGCCTGCGCAAGGCGCCGACAGAGGGGTGCGGTGTAGTATTTGTAAGAATGAAAGGTCACTAGTTTTCAGAAAAGATATGAAAAACACAATAAAAAGTTATTTCTAAAGAGAGACGGTTACACACAGTCGTCGGCGCGGCACTCGCAACTTCAAAGATTATTGGGAACGTGGTCAAAATTAAACAGAGTCGGCATTGTAAACATTTAGCAAAGGCATGGGAGTAGAAGCGGCCAAATTTAAAGAAAGTCGGTTAGCGCAGTAGCCCGCATAAGGCGAAATGACAGACGTGACTTAGATAGTAAGAAATCCATTAAAATTAACCCAGAATCTTTTGTAAGGTTTGAACTGAGGGCGTGGGTGGAAAAATCGTTAAGGTTCAAAGGGAGCGGTTTCTAGGATATTTCGAGAAGGGACCCAATGCAGAAAAACAAGATCATAAAATCTTGGGAACGAAGCGGGTTAGAAATTCTCTTGATCAAAGAAAGGCGGCGCGGCACATGAGCAGAAGGCACGACGCAGTACGTTGGGCAAAAAGGCGGGTATTTTCAAGGCGCGGATGTCTAGGGACTGCCGGAACAAGCTCAAAATCGCAGAACCAAGGGTTCTTTTGGTGGTCGGCGAAAAGATAGCACACAATAGAAAAGGAGGCGTGAGAACGATTGACAGTTCGGCACGAGGCAGCCACATGGCCTCGGCGTAGCGTCAGGAGAAAGCGAAGACAGTTGCTGTAGAACAAACAACGTGATTCGTTGAAAATAAAGCATACGTCACGACCTTCTAGCCTATCAAAGGAATTCCGCGTGGAGAAGGTCGAATAAAATGATTGGTTCTTGAAACCATATGACACGTCGAAGGGCGTCATCTTGTTCAAAATTTCGTGGAGAAGAAGTGATTTTTTGTTATAAAAAGACGTGCGCAGAATACTTGAAAAATTTACATTATGAGATTTTCTTCGAGACTTACGAGAGTAACTTGAGATACTTGCTATACGTGAGAATTGTTCGGCTTTCTTCCGGGACTATCGCCGAGAGTTCTTTTCTGGACACTTAGAGACTTCATATATTTCTTTGAAATCATTCTCGTTCCAATTCGTTTGGTAATGTATTCGACTACAGTGCTAGGCAGTATAGCTAAGTGAGCCAGCACTTTGACACTTTTGTATTTTCGAGCGCGCTCTCTTGTTAAATAATTTGTTAACAGGTGAATTCTATTAACGAAACCTGTGACTTTTTGATGTTGTCATCGGTGATTTCAGACAATGAGAATCGTAGCGTCGGGACAGATGGCTAGCGGCTTTTGTTAGTGAAGAATTTATCGCATTTTTGGAAAGATTCTCCGTGACGAGATTCATTCGTGAGTAGGAAGTGCGCGACTCGGAACGCAAGGCCGAGGACATTAATTAGGCGATGGAACCATGGAGCGGTAGCCAGAGACATCAGTGAATGGGGTTACGAATAGCGACTGGGTCAATCAGCGGGATTGATCTACGGGTACTAGCTGTCAACAGCCCACAGGTCATCGAGCCTAGTTTCAGTCCAAGACGATCACGCAGTTTGGCCCGAGGTAACTTACCTTTCACCAATTTTTGTAAACAAGGTAATTGTACTGTACTGGTAGCTTCCAGCTAAAGTAGATGCGACCAGTGAGTCTTCGGACGAAGATAAAGCGTGTGCTTCAACATAACAGACTGAATGGGAAAGACTGTATGTCTCCTTAATCAGCAACGAACTAATTAGCATTGTTATTCCAATATTAATCGTGTATAGTAAATTTAGGAGAAAACTATGATTGGGGACTGATCAGTGTACACACATCACTGTGAATATTATATAATCTTAACGTGTGAATTTTTTGANGGTAACTTACCTTTCACCAATTTTTGTAAACAAGGTAATTGTACTGTACTGGTAGCTTCCAGCTAAAGTAGATGCGAGCAGTGAGTCTTCGGACGAAGATAAAGCGTGTGCTTCAACATAACAGACAGAATGGGAAAGACTGTATGTTTCCTTAATCAGCAACGAACTAATTAGCATTGTTATTCCAATATTAATCGTGTATAGTAAATATAGGAGAAAACTATGATTGGGGACTGATCAGTGTACACACATCACTGTGAATATTATATAATCTTAACGTGTGAATTTTTTGGGGAAATCTAGGGAAGTGTCGGCGTGCATATGTGACGTAGTGAGTTGTAATTTTGAAGAATGTAGTTGATGTTGATTAAAACCAATTTTATTTGTGATGCTGCGTGTAGTTATACCATAAGTGTATGTTTTCTTGAATAAATGGGCACGAACCCCGCCCGTCACAAATTTCTTTCATTGTGTTATGTATTAATTAACGTTGGTGTGGTCATTCAGAGCCATATCATATTCTTGTAGTATAATTAGGTTGTACTACAAGTGGCGCCCACAACGCAGGGGTCTGAGTTAACTAGCATAACTCAAAGTGAAACTTACAAATTAAAGTATGACGTCACCGCTAGGATGTTCATGTCTAAATAAATCATTGTGTTAATTAATTAATAGCTTAGGGTTAACTACTACCCCATATTTTGTTTTGTTACAATTTGGCGCCGCAACGTGTGGCCTAGGGTTACCCACCACCCTATTCATCAATAATTTGCCCCTACTTATGTCGTTTTGTTACTA
>NNCF01130506.1:715801-777452 GCA_002313205.1 Laupala kohalensis | reverse complement strand
GTACCCCATAGGTCGCGGCTACATTTTTTTAATAATATTTCTCTGAGACGTTCAGCTTCCATTTGTTGCCAGGCTCGTTTACTTTCCTTAAATATGTTGTTATGTTCTCCTCGGAGTTTAAGATAAGATTTACGCAATTCTATCCCGCCTAGCCACTGATACATTTTCAGGGCAGATTTTGCGGATTCTTTTGCATACCTGCAGGCATCATTATACCACACCGAATGTTTTCCTGGATTTTTGTTTCCCTGAATTATTTTCATACTGGATCCTGATTTTTTTAAAAATAATGTGTTATGGAGTCCGCTGCAGTGTTGTAATTTTGAACCGTGTGTTTAATTTGCAAATTGTTACGTATCATTCCTAGATTCCTTGAGAAATTCGTCTTATAGACCGACTTCTTGTTGTCATTCCATTTGTACTTTACTAATTTTGACGCCATGTGTGCGGGTGTTACTGAAGTGTTTTGATGTGATAAATAGATTTTAACACGTACGGCCATATGATGTGAGTCTATTATGGGTTCAATCCGAAAGTTGTCTATATATTGTAATAAATTTTCCGTGACTAACGTGTAATCTATCACACTTTCCCCGTTTTCGTTAATAAATGTTATATTCCCGTCTTAATCTGAGCCGTATGTACCATTTAGTATAGTTAGGTTGTGTGTGCTGCAGAAATTTAATAGGTCTCGCCCTTCCGGATTTAAGTTTTTATCCTTACTATTTCTCACGTTTACAAGCGCGGAATCATCGTCAAACGGTGATGAGACATTATTTTCTCCGATTCGGGCGTTAAAATCTCCCATTATTATTATACTCGCGTTGGGATATTTATTTTCGAAACTATTTATCAACTGGCTCATTTCTGTATAAAAGTTTTCGTTGTGGTACTTTGACTTATCCCCGTATCTGTAAACAATTACTATTATTAACTCAGTATCGGCAATTATTTATTTAATGCATAAGGTATTATCAATTTCTGTTTTCATTTCGTCACACCGATTTGAGTGTTCATTTTTGTACATTACCGCGACTCCATCAAGATGCCAACCGCGTGTGCCCCTTCTCTTAAGATGTTTTGCTACGGTTGTGAATCCGTGTATATTATTTTCATCTCCCTGCTTTGACCAAGTCTCGACCAAGCCCAAAAAGTCAAATTTCTCAGGGAAACCCAGGAAACCTCCCTGGCAAATTTTGGAATGTTTATCAAGGCTTGAAAAACTGAAAATAGTTTTGAATTTTGAGAATTTTGAAAATAGTTTGAACTGAAATAGTAAACAAAGTTTGTGTAGGTATGTAATTTTTTCTAAAAAAACTAAAATGCTGGAAACAATTCAATGAAATATGTATTTCAAGAGGGGTTTAAACTGTTTTTAAAAAAAGTCACAAAACACAAAAAAGAAAATACCAGGAAGGTACCTGTTCTTGTTACCACGCATTGTAGGTAATGAAAAGTGGGCTATCGATATTTTTAGTTTTAATTATTGAAGGACTCTGTGTTTACAAATTAATGGCAATTAGTTTGTTTTTAATCTGTTTTGCCACTAAATAACCTGTGAAAACCAATAGAAATCCATTCCCTCTTTACCAACATATTAAAAAAACTGGTGGTGCAATACCATTGCACATACTTTCTCATACACGTTTCTCCATACAGTGGGTACGCAACATAGAGTGGGAAAAAATTCTATAGTGAAAGGATCATTTCTGGCGTGGTCCTGTATATTTTGGTCGTCTTCCTGTGCTCTATTCATGCTCAAACTCGCTAAATGAACTTATTACTGTATTTTTTGAAATTTGAAAGTAAAATAAATATTCAGAATATTATTCCAAAACATATAGCGACATTTCAGACTTATAAATATCGTAGTGTTACATAAATGTAATTTTTTTGCAGACAGAAATTGATGTATCTGCAGAGTGTTTGCTGTCCTCAATGTAATTTTTTTGCAGACAGAAATTGATGTATCTGCAGAGTGTTTGCTGTCCTCATATGTATTTTATCACTATCATATCTTTCATTTCAGTTTACGAAAAGTGTATTCAATGTCTGCCTGGTCCATTTATACTTCTAAATATTATTCAAACTTCTTGAAACAGTAAACTAATGTGTAAGTGTATCAGACATAAATTGTTTTACTGCGTCTATACCAAACTTTCATGCGAAATACCACTAATGCGGATGTAATGCATACTAATTGTACTTTACATACAAAAAATTTAAGGAAAATCGTTGGAGCCGTTTTTGAGAAACATTCAAAAGAGTTCTTTGACCTTCATGTAAAGTACCCTTTATTTTAAAGTAAAAAAAAAGAGCACGTGCTTCGGCAACAAGTAAATTCTACCGTAAATACGAAATGCGAATTAAATTGATTCATCTGTTTACTCGGAATCGCTGAGTACAAACGGACGGACGGATAG
This sequence comes from Laupala kohalensis, assembly GCA_002313205.1. Taxonomy (NCBI): domain Eukaryota; kingdom Metazoa; phylum Arthropoda; class Insecta; order Orthoptera; family Trigonidiidae; genus Laupala; species Laupala kohalensis. The sequence continues at coordinate 775,029 of NNCF01130506.1, read as the reverse complement.
ACGGACGGACGTTATGCCAAAAACCACTTTTTCAGAATCGGGATCGCCAAAACGGATATTTCCGTCGAAATCTCGCTTTCAAATTTTTTCACGATTACAGCACTTTCTATATCCTACATGTATAAGAAAGTAATAAATTGTCAAATTATTACCACCGAGTTTCAAAGAATAAATTTCCTTACATTTCCAGTCACTAGTTGAATTAATCCTTCTGATTTGAAATTATCTCATGCACGTGTTTAGAGTTGTAGATGAGCTATTGGTGATAGCTCTGAAGAGACGCGAGAGGATTCAAATGTGACTATCGGAAACTATTTTTAGTAAGCGATAGTTTTCCACCTCTAGCGAGGATAATTTAAACCTAAGAACGAACAATGATGGTTATTAACGACCACAAAACAATCAAGATTAATATAATTCGAATGGAGATAGACTCTTAAACGTATTTGCATAGAGACTAGCATGCATTGTAATGTGTGGTCTGAGAATCGTAACACGGACGCGTGTGAGTTGTGTTGGGAGCAAGGGAGGAGACAGGATGCGTGACCATAGCAAACGGGCAGGCCGGCTAATCCCAGAGATTGTGTTGACGATGCCGCGCAGAGAGCAATGAGGACGACCTCTCGTGGAGGGGATTGCAAGCCGAGGATTACTGCGGATACAGTGGCGTCGGGAACGTGTGATGGACCTGCTGTTGTTTTCGTAAGTGTGCTTATAGACAATATTTAAGGAAGATTGCAGATAATTCGATATTAAATTCTTTTAAATCCATTAAAAATAATTATATAATCCTGCGCTGCCCATATGATAGCCAGCGAACTTTAAGCGTACGCAAATACATTTTTCAATATTTTTTTCTTAAAACTTTGGGGGCACAACTTTCTTATAAAACCTATGCTATCAGATTTAAAAATTGACGTATCATGTCTGGTGAGAGAAAATATAAAATTATGTTCGGAATTACCCTGTCTTTCATTTCAATACGAAAATATTTTATTATAATACTGAATATTAAAAATATTTGTGAAAATAATGATATATAATATTTAATTTTTCCATTTTAAAATTATACAAAAATGTTGATGATCATCTAAATATGTTATAACTAATAAATAAATATGACTCATTAGCTTTATTCGTCGGGTAACATTTTGCGGAACCCCATCCGGTGCCGACCCAATCGTTAGAGAGTGTATAGAAAATTGCTTAGGTAAGTTGGACAGCGCTGATAAAACCCATCCAGTACGATTCTCATTATCAAGTCACATGCGGTCGGCAAGAAATCATATCTTACTCGCAATGCGAAAGTTTCTCCATTTGAGGAAGAAAAATTCAGAATAACAAATATGTTAAATTCGCGCCTGATGCATTGTTTCACAAATTTTTACCAGATGCTTCAGAAAATTATTCAGACGGTTACTTTGTGTATTACAATCATTACGTCTGGTTCTGTGTCTAGAAACAATGGTCTCACGATCTCGTAAATTGTGTGAAAACTCTTAGAAGAGACTAACTATGATGTTGACCTTGCACCTACAAATGAAGTTCTTGTATCTTTTCGCGAAAGATGTACTATTTTCTGTGCGGTAAGAGATATAATGAAATATTGCAAGATTAAGATTGTAGTGGAAAAAATATTTTTGTAATACAATAATAGTTACACTCGATTAATATACAAATATTTTATATAACTATTAGTTTACACATTTCTTATGAATTTGAACTTTTTAATAGCTCGGGTTTTGGGCAACTAAATTACTAATGACCCGAGCTAAAACAAAATTCAAATTCCTCTCATTGGTATAGATGTCTTTTTAAAATGTATTACAATGTTGTTTATGGGCGCTAGATGCGAGAAGATGAGGCTGTGAGAGTAAGAACCCACTTTGAAATAATTTGGTTCCTTCTCCTCCGAAAGCGAGACGATGAATGAGGTCACACAGCCTTTTAATACGCCAACTATTGTAGGCAAAACGTGTTCATCTGATGGGGCTTTTCTCATAAGATGGCTAACTTGGTCCGGGATTGTAGACTGTTATATATTATTAATACGAAACACTGGTGTCATATAAAAATTGGTGTTGTGTTATCTAGTTTTGATTAAAGTTGACGAATAGAAGGATAAAAAAGTGTATACTTCAAAATGAGCAGTACTATTTCATATACTTCTTATGAGTGCACTGCAAATTTTTATTTGTAAAGTAGTATTTGTAAAGGTCTTAAATATGGATATCTTATTTTATGTACTTAATTAACAGTCACCTCGAATTACATCCCTCCTTTCAGTTTTATATTTCCCAGCTTTTAATTCCCATGTTTTAAGTATTACAACCCAATTCCTGTATAATTAAATCCATTATCCATATTTTCAGATACATAGAGTATCCCGGCGCACTGTTTCAATTCCCATTACAGGATTACAACTTCCCTGGATTAAACTAAGACAGGACAGTTCGAGATTATTGCTTATAATGAAAGTGTTACACATGCACTTCATACGCCATATTAGTCCACAAACATCTTCTAACGTTATCACATTCGCGGGAAGGAAAACATGGCTTGAAAAGCATTGTTCTGTGCTAATTTTCCACTATTCCGATGCAACGCACTTCTGAATTCATAAATACAACTCCTAATTTCCTGAGTACATCCGACTCTGCACATTCACCAATTAATCGATTCAAGAATCTTATCGACTCCTTCAATCTTATTATTACGGTAAACGACCCCATTCGCCTCTCCGGTTCTTCTCAAACATAGCTAGAACAAATTATCGTCAACAATGGAATCTCGTATTTCTTTGAAGTGTTTATCGCCGGATACAGCGATCACGTTGCTCAAGTATTGACTATTAATAATAAACTAAAACCACTTAAAATCTTTTACAAATTTTCAAGAGAGTTAAATGACACAAATCAATCCATATTTATAAATTATTTGCATGAAGAAATGTGGAAAGATGTTTACAATTGCCAAAACACCGACGACAAATTCAATGTATTTATCTCAATATTCCTAAAACATTACAACTCTAGCTTTCCCATAAAACGCAAGTTAATTAACACAAAGAAATACAATAGATGGATCACCCAAGGGATAAGAATTTCTTCAAAAAACAAACGCCGTTTATATTATCTATCAAAACTCTATAACCAACCACCCGAATTCCATAATTATTTTCGTAAATATAAGACTATTCTTCGAAAAATAGTCTATGCAGCTAAAGCAATGGAAAACGACAGGCATATACTAAAATCGAACAACCGGATGAAAGCCAAGTGGAATATTGTTAAAAATTACACGTCAAATTCTGAAAACCGCGAAGAAAATGTTTCTTTACTAAACGATGGCAAAATCGTATCAAATCCTCAGGACAACGCAAGTTTGTTTAATTCTCACTTCTCAGAAGTTGGTAAAATAACGAACTCAATATATCCAAATCAATGTCCTCCAATTATATCAACCCACGTACCCAATTCTATGTTCACTTCCGAAACTAACGCCAGTGCAGTCATGAGAATCATCAGCTCATTAAAAAACAAATTTTCAACAGGCGTAGATGATATACCTGAGTTTATTGTTAAATTTTCGTCCCACGTTATATTAAATCCACTCATAAATATTTTTAATAGTTCTTTATCGGAATGGGTGTTTCCCAACATATTTCAGAGAGCTAAAGTGAAACCTTTACACAAGAAAGGAAACAAACTTAATATTGGAAATAACCGACCAATATCTCTACTGCCCACTTTCTCAAAGATCCTATAAAAATTGTTCTGCAAGTTTTTTTTTGTTTTTTTTTTATCAAAAATATCATTCTCTCTGACGATCAACACGGTTTTAGGAAATCCTTTTCCACTACAAACGCCATATTTTCTTTCTTAAACGATATTACCACATCTCTTGACCGTGGAGAAAATCCTCAGGGTGTTTTTCTTGATTTATCCAGAGCATTCGATGTTATCGATCACGAAATTCTCTTTTACAAATTGCATTCTTTAGGCATTCGTGGACTTCCACGTCAGTGGCTAACTTCATATTTAAAAGATAGATATCAACAGGTCGAAATATCCTATACTAAAAATAAAATACTTGAGCGTTGTCTTTCAGAAACAACGCCACTTACTTGCGGAGTACCCCAAGGTTCAATTCTCGGCCCTATACTCTTTTTATTGTATGTGAACGACATGTCATCATCCACATCAGATTGCAAAATGGTTCTTTTTGCTGATGACACTAATTTACTATGTAAACACGCCAACACTCAAAAAGTTTTGTCTCACCTTTCGGCTTGGTTCCAAATCATTTCATCGTAAACACTGACAAAACAGTGTCTATGTCATTTCACAATAGTATCACACCAGGTTTCTCTTTCTTTAAACGGAACACAATTAAAAACTGTTACGAATACAAAATTCTTAGGTCTCCATATTCAAGGCAACCTCAAATGGAATTGTCACGTTGACAATCTTAATTCTCAATTAAGCAAATTGTGTTACGCATTCTGAATCTTAGTTAACGTAGTCCCGTTGCGTATATGTTGCAAACGTTTACTCCCATTTACGTTACGGCATTACCTTCTGGGGCAATTCCGGTCAGAGCGTGCAAACTTTCAGAATTCAGAAGAGGATAGTTCGGATAATTTGTAAATCTCACCCCCGAAACTCTTGTAAACCTTTATTCATGGAATTAAATATCTTAACACTTCTCTTTATTTATATTTATAAAACGGTCGTGTTTATTAAGACCGAATTACTGAAGTGCCACCCTTGCTTCATACGAAACAATCTCGTTCACGAATACAATACTCGCAATAGTAATTATATTCATCGCTCTAGAGTGTCAACCACTCTTTGCCAAAAAGGACCATATCATTCGGGTATCGTTCTACGTAATTCCCTGCCCAAAGATATAAAATATATGATGAAATTGAATCTCTTCAAATCCGCGGTTACTATAATGCCCTAATTGACTTGTAGAGAATAGAGATTACTACTTCTCTTATTATCTCTCCCATTTCTGTCTCCACTTCTGAATTCACCCGTAAATAGTTGATATATTTTTATTCAATTGTCATAGTAATGCGACATTGGCCCGACATGTCGCTTGTAATTTACAATCTTCTAAGTCTATTCCAGGTTAGTCATTTCCATGGTGTCCAAAAACACCCCTTCAACGCGTTTCGTTTATTGGGAGGTTTTTAAAGAAAAGTTTTAAACGCATTGGAGGTTGGTCTAACCGTTCTGCAATGAAACATGCTCTACTGTCTCCGCGGTAATAGAAATTATCAATTAAAAGAAATCCTGAATAACTCTACGAAATGCATCTTAAGGCATCTTGAGCTAATACCTACAACCCTTAAGGAAGAAAGAAATGTACCCACATTTTGTTACCAATGTCTTGTTTGAAAATAATGCTTTGAAGTTTATGTCCTTTACTATGCCTGGAAGGAAAAGCATGATCGAATAATAAACCTCTCATGGCGAAATATGCGATTAATGATACACGAGCTCAGTCTAAATAAAAACGACTAAAATTATACGTTGAGAAGTATTGAATGCTTTTGTATTTTCCGACTCCCAGGTTTTACTATTTCATTATTATATAAAAGCTATAATTGCAATTGTCTTGATTTGCGGCAATAATTATCGGATCGGCAGTTGCCGATAATAGAAAACACCTGTCTGTAAAACATATGCTACGTGCTAGCCCGCCCAGCCAAAAATTGGAAATACTGCGAGCTAAATTTTTTTTGAAACTCATTAGGATAATTCATGAGTAAGAATTTTCTGAACTGTAACAAGAATATTGGCGAAATCCTTTGATTATAAATATCTGTCTTTTGAATTAGTAGATTCAAGAACAAAAACTTACTCTTTTCATGAAAAGGAAGGAATAATTGGTATCAATAAAATATACCACCTAACCCCCCACCATTAATAATCTAATGAATAATATATCAATAGTTACCTTTGGTGATTTTGAAATAATGTTTGCAAATAAATAACAAAATTTACTCGAGCATAGATGCGGGTCCTCACGCAGTAAAATTCGAAATATACTGAACCACACGAATAAAAGCTTTGTATAACACTTTTACAAAATCTAAATTACGACAATAAGTCAATGTTTTATCATTTTTTATCTAAAGAGTCAAAGAAAGAAAGAAGGAAAGAAAGAAATAAGAAGAAAGATAAAGAAAAGAACCTATGGAATAAATAAATAAAAGGGATTTGTCTTTTTTTATTTATTCATATCTGAAACGAGGTTTTCATATTATTAATCTCTGATTGTTTTTTTAGGTTGCACGATCATTACCAAATTGTTATATCGTGGATAAATATGTCACTAGAAGATGTAATTTATTTGTTCCTTAAGTAGTTTTATATTATTTTTAACTCGAGAATTAAACTTTTGTGTTATTATTTCATATTTGAGACAAACGTTTTCTATATTTATTTAATTCCTTTTCACATATATGAAAAACTTAAGAGAATCGCAAATTATGTGAAATTACTTTCGACAATACACATCACTTGTAGGCAATGAGATTTGATTTCTTTACTTCACTGTATAAATATAAGAAATTATAGGAATATTTATAAGTAATTTGTGATTCGAATTATACCAATTCCATACGATATCTTGCAATTATATTCAAATTCTGTTAAAAACTATTGTATCACAGTATTACGCAAACGTTTTTTACAGAAACTCTAATATCTTTTACATTGCCTATGAAGACCTTGCGAGACAACGAATCTCGAGATGTCGTTTAAATATAGAGAATGGTAAAGTTTATTGAAGTCAAGAATATACAGAATATTTTTGTTATAGAAGTCCAAAATGTGTATAATAAAAAAATACAAAATATTTCTTTAATAGCGGTGTAATGAAACATTTTATCTCGTTACGATTTACCAGCGGTACTATTAGTCTTCCAAATATGTGAACGCCGTTTCAAATAGACCTACGATTGGTCGAACGAAACTTCCGCTGTCGAAGGGGAAGCAAGAGGAGAGAGGCGTTGCAAATCTAGCAGATCCAAAACTGGTCATAGCGTGGGACTTAGAAAAATAAATAGGCCCCTTTATGTTATTTGTAGTGTACCAGGTTGAGTTAAACCTTCATTAACATTTCCATTATGTGAAATTTAATAATTAGATGTTCATATTTTTGAGAGAGACATGTATTTATTAGTCGATTAATATGATTGTTTTGTTAATATTAAACTGTGGTCTGCGCATATGTGAATGATGTGCGCTAGAATCAAGAATAGGTAGTAAAAAGAACACGAGCCCGATGTTTAAGTCTGTTCGACCAGTTTCGTGCACAGCAATTCGTATTGACAGTCTTCTATAATATGCATATATTTCTTCCGCGTACCCAACATGTGGAGAAGACATGTGATAACTTCCGGTCAGATGAAAATGGTGATGATCCATGACCCGGGACTCTTACTTTGATCTCAGGGGTGTTACCCACTACACCACCTGTTCGACTTCCTCAACTGTACGCCATTTGGAAATGGTGGAAACGGTGGTCGAAAGTTATCACACTCTTCTATAATTTTTAGTATTAAATACGAAATGTATGCAAATTTGTTTACTTCGAAGATTATATGTCGAGGTTCGGTGTTTGGTAGTATACACAGGATTGTATAAAGAAAATGTAGTCATACTATCCAGGTTTTGATTTATTGAGTTATAAAACCTTTTTACAATTACTTCGAAGAGTCACTTATCAGTCCTTTATTACTTCGAATAGCGCATGTCAGCCACGTCTTCGAAACTTCAGTGTGCAGTGCCAAAGATGTATGAAGGTTGGACTGAAATAATTGGTGTGGTACTCGAGAAAGATATTGCACAATAAACAATAATTAATGGAATTTGGTGTCCGGTTCTTGAGGTGGGGGCTACCCGGGAAGGGATCGGGGAGCATTTCTATTTGAAAATTGTGATTATCAGAATTTTATAAAGATACAAATCTAATAATTCACGGATATATTTTTAATACAGACGTAGTGAACAGACAGAAAAATATACGAAGGTAATAAAATAAAATCCCAATCAAGAGATCTGTTTAGGATATATTCTCTAAAGCAACTGTCTTGAGGATGTCTTTTTAACCCGAGTACCTGGTCATTCCATGTCAAATCAACACAGGGTCTAAACTTCAACATCTTACATTTTGATAAAATTTTGTCAAATATTTTGTAAACGTTAAGTTAAGAGTCGTTTTGGGGCGTTTTATTTAAACTCAACATTATTGTAAATTCCAAACGAGTTGAAAGACTACGACAATACTTGGTATTTTATTAATGTATGTGATGGCTACCTCTCTACAAAATTTTATCAAAATCTGAGATGGGCATGTTAAAAATCTATTAAATCTGTTTTGATTTGACATGGAATAGCCCTACCAATAAATAAAGGCTCTGCTAGCGAGACTACAAATAGCTTACAACGTACATAAAGGTTACACAACGTATAGAATGCATCCTCTCCAATCGGTCCGCCCCTGAAAGTAGGCAATACAATGTACAGACAAGTCGTCGTCTCTCCTGAATACGCTTAGTATTCCCGACAACTCTTGGAAAGTGCTAGTCGAGTAATAATTTACGGTCCCTGTATCGCATCACCAAATGACAAGTCGTCGTCGAACCTGCAACCCTATGTTTTACTGGCAACCGAATTGCGCTGAGTCATATAGGATTAACGATCCATAAAACATGACTACACACACCAAACCAGCAGTACTTGAGTGGAGAACGGGAAACCCATGTTTCTGCGTGGAGGCTTAACCGATGGCACGCGGTCACCTCCCCTCCTACTCCTTCTCCTCCTACATTCAGCGTAACCGCCGCCGCTCGCTTTCTCGCCATCGCCGCCGCACGGCGTGCGAACTGCCAGTGTCAGCTCCCCTTCATTACGATTTAAACGCTTCAATGTAGTGGTCGCGATGTCCCTCCGAGTGTTCCTCGTATAGATTGGTCCACGCTGAAGAGTGGAACCTGACTGGTAAGGTCTTGTCATTCTAGTACGTTTACGATATCATTCACACTAGTAAACTTTCAACTCAAGAGTACAATTTAGATTGAATTTTGATACGTATTGTGTTTGCTATCGTCCAGTGGCGGATCTAGACTGTAATCAAGGGTGGTGTTAAATTTTATAAATATTATTATACAAGTTATTGCAAATATTATTATAAATATTATAGCGATTTTGCATTATAATGTAATACATCAATTCATAAAATAGATTATTAACAATTCGTTAAATATTGACCAAATTTATTAATTGTTTAAAATGGAAAATAAATATTAAAGAATAAAGATACATATTAAAGGATAAAGATAATTTCAATATTATATGTTGAAAGTTCAGGTCCAAGAGATCCGCCACTGCTATCGTCCCATATTTACGACTTCATTCTGATAAAGTTATAATATGTATGGAAACAAAGTGGAATAGCCATTTATATTCGTCTAATCTTAAATATACGGATATTACTCATTGATGTGGTATTACTGTTAAAATATAAATACAATGAAAATTCATGTCTTATTTAATATATAAAGAGAATTTTCTTGAGTATAACTTGAAGAAAAAAATTGAAAATATCCCTTCTTTAAAACACTGTAAGAGTGAGAAATGTAAAATGTTTGCAGTTACACGCTCTATGTTTAACAATAATTCTCGTTCGGATAGACCAATAATATGTGTTTGTAGCACCTTTTTATTCGTTTTGTTTATTAAAATATATGGGTCTTATATTAAAATATAAGTCTCTTTATTGAACGAAACTTTGTTTAATTTTTTATGGCGTTTTTTCTTTGGTTTTGAGTGATTAGTGGATTTAACGGCAAACTATTGCATTGTATAATTGTATTAAGTGTTTGATTATCGGTAAGAATATTGGCAAAAAAGTTTAGTTATTTATACATATTTGAAAAAAACATGTAAACCATTGATTTTATGAAACATTTCTATTTGTATATGTTTAAATGTTGTAATTTTAATATGATTCTTCTGCTATATTTTAATATGTAATTTTGTTCTCTGTAAAATTTATTTCTATATTTTAATTTTTTTTTTAATTTTTGGGAAACGGTGGAAGAGCAGGCTTTATGGACTGAACCGTATCAAAGATACATTCAATTCAATAATGTAAAATTTGATTGCAAGAATGGGAATTAACGATGCATATCATACGATTTGAGTGGCGTAGAATGCTCAAATCCAGTGTTCGCCGTCGCATGCTTACGTGTGGAGTTTCTCAGAGACCGAAGCGAGTGCGAAGGGTTGGAGTGGAGGTATGAATTAGTGAAGGGAGTTGTTGAATAGCGGAGAGGACAGAAGTTACTTGAGAAAATCTGTCGCGGACCCAATTTTTCCACCATGGCATTACTGTAAAATACGACAACGACTTTGGTCTGTTTGACTCTGATTTTGCTCTGAAGAAGGTCAGAAACGGTAATTTTATCTACTAAGACGCGATGAGTCCCTGACAACAGAATATTGGAATCTCTTGTATGTTGAATACTTTTGGAAGCTAATTGCTACATCGTGTACTATAATATTTAGTGTGAATAAATGATGTGGATTTCTTGATAGCAACAAAATCAATCAGTTCGAAAGACGATTTTTATATGTTTCAGAACAGCCATTAAACGAGGAACCTCGTGGACGAATGCAGCTCTCCTCTTTTCGTTCCGGTACGATAATATGGGCATAATGAACACTCGGGCGGATAAATATACACGCATTGATATAAACGGCATTAATGATTTTCTTCTTTTTTTATTTTAATTAATCTTTTCCCGGTTCCTGATCACTAAGAATACCCGGGTTATATCTCTTTCTACATCTTTCACATTCCTTATCTTAACACTCTCTTTTATGTAATGTTTCTCCATTTAAGTGCCTCTTAGCCTGTGGTGTTCAGGTTCCAGCCGCGTGGAGGAGGGCACTTTCTGTAGTATATTATCTAGGGATGTTGAAAAAATATCGATATGAACAGTATTTTTCTTTCCGTATATCGATATTTTTGACCGATATATTTTTAACGGTATATCGATCTATCGATATTAAAATTCCAATATCGACGTCCGATACATTTTTGAAATTTTGATGTTTTAGGGATTTTAATTGTATTATTTGATAATATTAAATTGATAATATTAAATTTAAAAATTAAATTTTTAATTAAGAGATAAAAGTCTGAAACCGAGATTGAAATCTTACTTGACTGACATTAGTTACAATTGAATTAGCGTGAGAAAGTTATTGTAATATCGTCAGAGGCGTGAGAACAAGTGCACGCGTGGACACACTCCTGGAAGTCGATCCTGTCAATCCCAGTTTTCAAGGTCGTCGTAAGCTTCTGAATGGGTTGAAGTCACTGCCCCTCTGCACCGCAACGTCCTTGACTGACGAAAGACCTACCATAGTTATAATCGGTTTCTGATCGTGAAGTGCTAATTCTTGACTTCTTCAATCTTTGGAACCATTGTGGATGAATGAACTGGGAAGTCAATGTGTCGTAACGTCCAGATCGTTCTCTGGTTTTCTGTCAAGTTCAGCCGCTTCTGCGAATATTTGGTGGTATTCGTCATATACGTGATGAGAAATTCATTTCAACGATCTTGAGGTTAATTAATTACAATTTGTCGAAAACCAGTCAAATTGCGTATGATCACGTGAATGGTAAAGCGTAAGCTAATTGTCAAAATGTGTTGTGTTATTTATTAATTCAAGTATTTTTATTATTATTTTATCAATTAAAATCGCAATAACAGCAATAAATTTATGAATACTCATAAAATAAAGTTATGCTATCACAATTAATAAGTTTTTGGATTATTATTGTACGGAAATAAAACTAAAAATCCATATTAATACATAAATCCACACGTTGAATTTACAGTTGGAAAAAAATTAAAAACTACATTAAACATATCTTGAAATTTCTATTAAATAATATATTTAAATTTATTTTTCTAAACTTTGTTATTAATGACATCAAACTAATTTAAAATCACGATGTGTAGAGTATGTCATGGGTGTAGTTAAACCCATGAACCATTATTCTTATACTTAGAAATGTTTAGCATCCTCAGAGCGCAAACACTATCAGGACACTAGTTTTTCTTAATTATTTTTTATTAGACTCCTCCTAAGCTTAGAAACAAAAGAATGACGTCATGTTTGGACTCAATTTATTATGAAGCGAATATTTCAGATATTAGAAAACTATTTCGGTAAAAATAAAATTTAAAGATATTTTTCATTTATTTAATAGAAATTTAAAGATATGCTTAATATGGATTTTCAGTTCCTTCCTACTATAAATTAAACTAGTGGATTTGTGTATTAATATGGATGTTTAGTTTTATTCCCGTGCAATGTTTCCTTATAATTATTGAAAATCTTATTAATAATTATTATGGCTTAAAAAGGTTGTAGTTTGTCATGTAATACCCATTGTGATTGAAGCCGTTGTAATTATAAATACTTGAATTAATATTGAAATAGAAAGTAACTGAGAAGGTCCGAAGAAAACCTGGAAATATTCCGAAATAGAGCCCTTTTTCTTCTGCGTTGGCTTATTAGAAGCACAATTTTTGCATTGCACTATTGCAAAACTTTTCAAAATATTATTAGTATCACTAAACAGTTTAACTAAATTAATTATATATATTCATGTACATATATTATTTTAAATATCAATGATTTTTTTTTCAAGGTCGCTTGAAAAAAAAATCATTGATATTTAAAATTTCTCCATTCCTATGTACTTGAATTATCTTCATGTTATTTAATTTTCTCAAAGTGCAGAAAAAACTTTATGAAATTACTGCGATAGTAATTCGTATGCCAATTGCCAATCTGTATTTATTATTTTTGCAGATTTGTTACAACCATTTTTTTTGTTAATAATATCTCAAATAATACTCCATTGCAGACAAATTATGTACTTCTTTACGTTACAAGTTACTTTTTAATGAAGACAAGATATATAAATAGTTATTAACAAATGTTTTATAAGCTAGTCTATAAATACGTTTGTTATGGCAGTATGTTTGTCAATTTTCTTTATGTCGATATTTGTATATAGCAAATTTAAATAATAATTCTTTGCGAAATAGTATTTTTAATACCGTTAAACAATTTATGCAAGTTGGTAATTATTTCGCGAAATAATCCCGATATGTCGATATTTTCTTTCGATATATCAAATGATAGATATAATACATTTTCGATATCAACATCCCTAGTACTATCCTAACGCATATTTAATTGTTTTCTTACTAACATTATCTCAGTAATAATCTCTTTACACTCATGATATACTGTTTCATTTCATAAAAACATTTGTCAACGGTACAGTGTAATATCTCTTCCTTCAGCAAACATATTAATTTCCACCTTTCTTCGTCATTAAAGGAACATTCAAACAAGATATGCTCAACATTCCGCTTCTATTTTCTACATTAACTTATTTCATCTTCCACCAGCTTCGTTCTATATAAATAACTGCGATAATTCCCATGTTTAGGATTAATGATTGATTGTTAATCGGGTTGACAAAGAAATAAGCAACCGATTGGTCCACTGAGTAAGTACGAAGTAAGCACTGTTGATCATGAGCTCGCTGACAGCCCGACTGTCAGCCATGTCTCTTTGTCCCCCAGCCTCTCACCGCTGCTGCTTCCTTGCAAAGTGAAGAGTTTACTACGAAGCCAAATCAATTACTTTTAATTAAATCGCAATGAATCCACGACATGTATTACATTGAGATGATTAAACTGTATTTCGTGTCCTCTTTTGAGTTTAATTCTGGGAAAGCAAAACTATGTTGGTATTTTTTTACAGCAATCGCTTTATAAACCGCAAATTAAAATCACTTATCTCCGGAACCATATATGCGATCCGTTTCGATCACTAAATAACGTTTGGCTAACATCATTGCTTTTGTACTTCATTTAATAATAAAATACACAATTATCTTGTCGGAAACAGCACTGCAACTCAGCATTTTTGTTGGCAGTAAAAGAGATTATTTAAAAGTCTCTCTTGACGATGTTAAACCATAGTCGCCAGAATACAAAATTGTGTACTGATTCCGAATATTGTTTGCACCGGAACATTTTACGTTATGAGTTCGAAATAATAGCCAATATGTTCTCCATTTAGGAACTCGTTGTTATCGACTGATTATTCTGTGTTTTAAATGAATACGAATGTTGATGTTAAATTTGGTAGTAAAATACATTATAAAACCAAATGAATACATATAAAAATAGATTTCACTTATTTTCCTTTTGAATTTCAAATGTATGTATGATTCTTATTTGTTATTATATTTTTTGTATTCATTTTGTTTCTAGCCACCATTTATGAAGTTCGTTGAATGAACGGAAAAAAAAGTTTTTCAATAAATTTATATATTTTAATAATCAGTGTGTAACAAAAAATTTCAAGAAATATTAAATCATCTAAAATGTGAAATCAATGAAATCATCTTGAAATCAATGACGAGGCGCCAACCGATTGCCAAGAATAGGAAAGTTTGTTTAGTATAAAATAACTACAATTTTATTACTAAACAAACAAATTATATGTTTCTTATGGTACCTATGGTAGTATATACACAGTGGTATTAAATTCAATACGACACAAACAAGTTCAAACCGTTTCAAATCAGTTAATTTCACGAGCTTTGCGAAAAACAATGATTTATTTCAATACTATCCCATTCTCGTTTCATCTTCAAAATTTGGTACGTATATTTTATAAAGATTTCTAAATACAGTATTTTTTTAATTAAAAAATTCGATTTTGAGATAAAAAATATATTTTTGCATTTTATTTAAAAAAATTAAGTATCTTTTAACACATCATATTAAGTCTTGTAAAAATCTAAAGACTATGTCACAAATTTTATCGTTCTACGTCAAATGGTTTTGAGGATACAGACATATAAATATTTCAAAACGCGTCGGAAATGGGACATACATCCAAATTTTAAAGATTAAAAACTCAACAACGAAAGGTCACAATTTTTTTTTAAATTTAAACCAAAATTATTACCAATATACGAAAAAGTATCTAATGAAGATCCAATTTTGTCCGATTTCCCGTGGAATGACCCAAAAAATATTCGTAGAGAATTGTACGGGAGTTACGTAGTGTTCGATTGTATATTGTTGTATACTATTCATAACTTTCCTGAAGTCATGTTTATATTATTAATGCTAAATATAACAGGGAGTAATACTTCCCTACAACGAGGAGATGGGGGAATGTAGTATCAGCTATATTATTCAGGTCAACAAATAGAGGTAAACGTTGGTATTATCACACAGACTGTGCGATTTAATTGTACGAGTTTGTCTAATATTTAAATATCTTTTCACCCGAATTTTTGTTCGGTGCTACAGTTGAAGTCCAAGTGTTTCTGCTAAAGAAGACTAACGGGACCTTGGGGTAGAGGGTGGGTAGAATTCTACGATTTCTTGATGTTCAGGAGTATGATGGGTGTATTACGAACATTGAGACGCTCTCGACGTACGCACTGCAGCGCAGCACAGCGTAAGTCACGTATACGCGGCAAGAGTGAGTGTGTTCAGTTTATAATGTTTCTGTTCACACATGCACGCAATGCGTGCGCTTCGTGCGCTTGGATACAATGATTTTTATATTTCACAATCACTGCACTGCACGCAGTAGACGCAAAGTCCGCTGGTGTCCAACGACTTGTTTTCTGCGTGGGGTGACTGTTCACGGTAACGTACTCTAGTCTCACGGTATTTGTAAATGGGAAATGTAGCATGCTATTGAAGCTTATCTACATGGAGCGATAGGAGTTAGGAGTTGGTCATTGTTAGTAGGTGGGCCGCTTAGCTGGGTTTACCAACAACTTGGCCCACGTGGAGGGGCTAGTCAAAGTGGTTTGTAGTTAGAATTATTGATACTAGGAGGAGCTGGATAGAGGAAGGAAGGTTCACTTTTCAGTAGTCACAGCTATATGAACTGGGACATTAATGTGAAAAGCTACAAATTATCTGTCCCCATCGGGAATCGAACCGGGGATGATTGGTGGTGAGCGACAACAATACCACCTGAGCCAGGGCTGCTGTGTTAGCAAGCGGCACAAGTGAGTAGCACAGTTTTTGTGGGAGGGTCTAAAACAGTCACGCAGGCAGGTGTTGCACAGTTCTGCCTTGTGTCTCAGCTCGCGCTATTACAACACGGAGTCACATAAACTAAGCTGCCCCTGTGTACTGCGAGTGTCGGCTGCGAGTTTTACTTTAATCAAAAATTTATCGCAGTAGTCACTTTTTTATATTGTAGTGTTTGTAAATGGGAAATGTAGCGTGCTATTGAAGAGATCTACATGGAGCGATAAGAGGTAGGAGGTGGTTGGTAGGATTATCTGGGTTTACTAACAACTTGGCCCTCATAGAGGTGTTAGTAGGAGTAGTTAGTAATAGTAAGAATTAGAAATACTAGGAGTAATAGCAGGCGGATAGAAGGAGGGTTCGCTTTTCTATGGTCACAGCTATGTATGAACTGGGACATTGAAGTGCAAAGCTACAATTTTTTTCTGGCCCCATCGGGAATTGAACTCAAGTGAATTGAACTCTAGTTCCCCTGAGCCACCAGAGGGGTCACTAGTTTAAATGCTGGCTGAACATGCTTGGAAATAAGGTAGAAGTTAAGGTAAGGAAAAATGTCTCTTGACTACCTGATATGTATTCGATGCGACCGGCTTATCGGTAGTTCATCACTTTACTTAATAACAGTGAGCTACAGTTACGCCGTGCTATTAGAAGCTTATGTTGAGTATCAAAGTTAATCAAAATATTTACGTAACTTGCTGAGCTCCCACGGCTTACCTAGTAGAAATTGAATGAATTTGCACAATTTGTGTTCTGTTTAGAGAACTTTTTACATGTAAAGATGCTAAATTCCTAGAACGAACAGTTAGTTTTCCTATATTTGTAGATTATTTGTATCTTTGTGAATTATATTATCATTACACGCGTCATTTGTTCGTACTCTTGTCAAGTTACATCCTTTTCAAATAAATGAAAAATGAAAAAAAGCAGCTTCTTTTATTGGTGTAATTATTAAACACTTGTGTATTGGAGAGGAAAAGATAAAAGATGAAATGATAGAAAATCGACGACATATCTTTTAATGCTCTACTATTCTTCATTTGTGTGCATTACTCCGGCCGGTTTCGTAGAAAAAGAACTATAATTTCCTGGCGCATTGGAGTATAATGTACGTAACAATGATGACGAATTCCGTTTCTAGAATAATAAACGTTCTGATTCGGTTTTCGATTCGATTTCGTTAGTTGTATCAATGCCTATAGGTAAGACGATGATGACGAAGCAACTGGATGTCGCAATGTGTGCATATCTGCTTCTGGTCGTCTCTCTCTCTACATTCAATGAGGGTTGACAAGATTGTAGGGGTGTGTGGGCAGAAGGGACAGTCCATCCCGCTGTCCATTACCCACTCGCACGCGACAGCTGAGTGCCAGTAATTGCAGCAGGAACTTGTGCAATGGAGCGCGGTGTCGCATACTCTGGGGATAGTCATGGACTTCGGAAGGAGATCATCTGTATTACAATTCATGTAATGCTGACTAGACATTAGTTTGTATTTCTTAAGTATTATTGTATCGTGCACGGTTTTGCTGGTACGTGAAAGTCTTAAGGTAGTTCTAGCGTAGGCGGAATTAAATCTCTAATATATCTGAAATCGGCATCAATAAATAGATTAATATGTATTTAATGTGATTTCAACTTGAAACACATACCTCACATTACATTATGATGAAATAATTGTAATTATAATTAGTAGTGTGATACATTGAGTCATATGGAGTAAACACATATTTTCAACAATAAAAATAAAAATGAAATGACGAAAGTGATGAAAGTTCACTTTAATTCGTAGTAAATTTTCCGTAGTATTTTATATCACTATCTATGTGTCACCGCACATTACAAAAATATATTTCCCTTTTCCGGAGGTGTGATGCATAAAACTGACACGCGCTCGACCGCCATGAATTTTCATGCTCTTGTGCATTTCAAACGAGTCAAGCGAGATGCAGAATATTGTTTCTCCATTGTACTTTTAACTGATAGATTGAAATTAAATCATGTTTTTTTTTCATCAACAAAATTATAATGTGTGTTATAAAACAAATACAATAAAAATAAAGAAAACAATTATGATTTGATTAACTTGGAGTGCATGTTCCACCTTAATATGAATGATTCATTGCAGCAAATAATTTAAATCTTATTCATAGCGAACAGTAGCCCATATACCTTTAGTTCATGTATCGTTGCCTTAGCCCTCGCGTCTTTCGAGGCAATCTTCTGGAAGTGGTTAATTTTTTTCTAATTTCAGGCAATAAAGATACTCTAAAACATTATACAAATGTAGTCACAAGTACTATGGCGCCGGTGGTCTTGGATCAGATTGCCTTACAAATACAGCTTGCTTATTTTTTTATTTATTTTATGCCTTTTGGCGAGGTTCAGGCCATGACGCCTGATCTTCCACCTAACCGTTGAACTTGGGAAGGAGAGATGTTGGGTTGCCAGGGAACTTATGTTACCGAACCGACATTTGTCTGGAGTAAGCGAGGGAAGCCCCAGCTGAAAGCCGCACCTAATTCGGCCGGGCGGGGTTTTAACACACACTACCGCTCAGCACGATCGTGGAAGCGAAGACGTTGCCACTAGACCACCGCTGTCGGCGCTTAGTCGTATAACCCTAAAGTCGCCTTTAATGATGTGTGATAGATAATTTTCATCTTTATTTTATTAGATCCGATAGTACAGAATAATAATATAATACTTGTAAAATATTAAGAATTTCTACCTTCATGGCCACGATCGTTTTATAAACTCCATCCGGTGTCCTCCATCTTGCACCTTTAATCGACGATCGCTCTGTTTCTTCACACGTGGACACAGTCACGAATTCACGATTGATCAGCAATGTGCACGTGACACCCTGCGTCTCCAGAAGAACCCTGACATCGCTATCTACTGATCTTGTCAGGTGATAAGTGAGTAGCCATGAGAAAATTTGCTTGTTTTTGTACTGTAAGAGATCTTTTAGTTTGGGCAAGAAATGATGCTCTGGTAGCTATCCCCATGATTCTAGTT
Source organism: Laupala kohalensis (assembly GCA_002313205.1). Classification (NCBI taxonomy): domain Eukaryota; kingdom Metazoa; phylum Arthropoda; class Insecta; order Orthoptera; family Trigonidiidae; genus Laupala; species Laupala kohalensis. Next base: position 755,819 of record NNCF01130506.1, on the reverse strand, counting down.
ATTGTTAAATAAACTGAAATATATAGTTTTAAGAATTTATTTACGCTACATTAAAAAAAGTAAATGACTTTATTTGTGACGAGACTCGATCCAAGTTCCCCTGTTCCATCTAACCACTTACGAAATATTTTAAAACATTTTACATTAGATGATATGAGTGTACGTATTTTTTCGAAGACTTGGTAGCGTACTAATAAGGACTATCCTGCTATGTCTTTATACAAGCGATATGTTGATTTGTTGTCAAACTGAAAGAAAGCATCTGCCATGTACATTTTTTGGGTTGAAATGTTTGAAACGATTTTATTCATAGCGGATTATCGAATTGTATGACGTATTTTCCTCCAGTCTTGATGGATTTTTCATAACGCGGTCTGTTTGTTGTCTGACAGCTTATTAAATTAGAGAAGGTTCATAACTCATTTTATTTTTTAATTCGCCCAAAAAAGGTTGTAAGTCTTTCATTATTTATTTAACTAAATCATTTTAATTAATTTGTTTGTGTATTTTAAAATAAAAACAACAGTGATGAAAATAAAACTTTCGCGTTGATTGAAATTTTCAGAAAGAAGATACGATTGCTTCTTTATTATAATTTGTGTGCTGTAGTTACGAGGAGCCCCTTTTTTTCTTTAAGCTAAATGCAAAGTTACGATGAACCATTTACAGAAGAAGCTAAATGGAAATTGAAGTACATTTCGTGATTCAATAATACAAGGTCAATAAACATTTCAATTTATAAAGAAGTACGGTAACACAGTTTTTTTTTAATTGATTGAAGCAAATATCGAATATCTTGATATTACAATAAATAAAAGGGATTGAATATTTTGCTGATATTGCAAATGGTTAAAGGGAGCGCTATACTTTTAAGTTCACATGAAAAATAATTCGTGAATTATTATAAATAATGTAAATGAAATTCAGTTAACGAATGTACACCCGAATAAATAGTATGGTAAAGGTATTTATGGGAAAAATACATGAGGTAGTTGAAATGCTTTACTCTGTACAGTATGATAATACATCCGAGATTTTAGGTCCAGTATCACTGTCTTGTGTCTTGTTAAAGAGATAATTGTTCGCGAAAAAATTTACTCAGGCCTTATGGAACATAGCAAGTGGACGAAATAACGATAGAGAAAGTTATTGTTTTGCACTACATAACTAAGTTATAGCGCAAAGCTACGTTGTATCGTCCCTCCCCAGACAAATAAAAAGAAGAAAGGGAAAATTATAACAAATAAAAAGAAGAAAGGGAAAATTAGTGTGTTGTTTGTCTATGTGGAAAACCTTCCGTTGTTAATTCGGTTCGTAGCATAATTCAGTTCATATTGAACAAAATGTAACCTTAAATAAGTGTAAAACCAGAGTTATCTGTAGAAAGAGACTCAACATAATTTTCACTATATTGCACCCAATCTTCCCCCTCTCAATTCCAGTTTCACCCTTTGTTTGCTTCTACGACTTTTGATTGAGTATTGCGTTTTCAACTCTTCTTTGATGCTCCCTTAATTAGTGTTGGTTTGCCATCAAATGACTCCCCGTTCCTACCAGTCCAATCACTCTTCCTTCCTCTTTTAATAACACGGCGACGTCCGCAGCCACAATCTGAAGCTAGTCGATCAGAGAGTCGATTTGCGCTTCACCGTTCGTCGCATTGTCTAAGAGACAGAAAACGGTCGGACGCTACTTTCACATCGAATCGATCGTGGTGATGAATCGAAATGGTGGGAAGGTGCATTCAGTGATGTCGTCAGAGGCAGACGTAACGGGGGGGACGAAAAAAGTAATAATAATTGTATGAATACCCTTAAACAGTTGCCACTAATATGCTCACTAATGTGCTGGTTTGATTGCTGCCACTTCAACCAACCAACGCACCAAAGATAGTTGAAATTGTGAAAAATAAATGAATCTGCTTGAGTCACAATAACGCAAGAATGATGAATGCCGTTGTTTTGCCAAGAAGAACTTTCTTCTACTACTACTATGTTTTAAAAAAAAGTCAAACTAACCCTGAACGGGCCCCGAAGGGCGCCGCAGAGAGTTGAACTCCTCGACTACTCAAGACATCAGTAAACTATGCTTACAGATTTAATAAATACCACCTTTTTTGGTAGATTTAAAATACTATTAAATCTTAAAACACAACGTTTCGTCAATATGTTTGTGATTTTATCACGGGATTCTTAGTAATATCAGTGCATTTACATGGATACATATTAGTTCCACAAACATATCAATATTAGTACAAACTTGTGGATATGAGGATCGTGTGTTATTGACAGCAGTTAATCGTGTATTCCGGATCTAGGGTACGGTCCAAATTCATCCATGTCTTTAACTTCCGATGGTACTTACCCATGTTCCTCATGTGTATGAGAAATCCATACTCTACAAACACTGGTCTTGTTGTTTCCTATGGATTATTTTCTTCTACAATTTCGATTTTTACAGATACGTATTTGAACGAGTCTTGGCTTTCCGGAAATCACCACGTCGAGGTGTTGAAAACCGACGTTTCTGCCATATGGTTTTCATAGAGTCAGCATGACTTATTTTATAGAGCGCGGAATCGCTGAATGGGGTTTGATCACCGGTGGAGTGGAGATTTTTAATCATACCTCAACATCCAGCCTGATTCCCATACCTCCTCAGCCTGCTGTAAAATGAGTACCGGGTCTATCCTGAGACCAGTCGGAACGAGATGCCGGCAACATCCTAGTGCCGAGGCCAAGTAATTGCGGAGCTCTACCCTCCGTGAACCCATTGGGCACCTTCCAGGTCCGTTGTGGGATAGTTTGACTTTGAGGGAATATAAATTCTTGAATCTGATCTCTGGATTGATCTTTTTTCATGTCGCCTCTATATCCCCTCTACCCATCTCTCAGTCCATGCTCTGTGCTTTCTATCCCTCTCGTCAGCGTTCTATTTCGTCGTCGACTTATGCGTCGAGAGACAGTTCACTAAACCAGAAAATTGGGCCGCGCTCGCTCTCACTCTCCTCCTCCGACGCGTTGCGGAAGCGGCATTCCGTCGGCAAATTTTAGCGAAGGACGTCGTTCCTGAGACTGTGCTTAGTATGCAATCCCATTTTCTGCCCATACGCACATGGAGCAAAATGTGCTTGTAAACACGCTTGGATTATTTGCTTTAAAAAAGTTAGCTTGTTTTGTTTTGAGAAGAGCGGATGATTCGACGGTTTGTATGAATACAATCGTACTGTATTGAGACCAGTTTTCTTCTCGGAAAGGGTCCGTTCGTAAATTAAGTAACGCACTCTGGGTGGAGGTTGTGATATGTTACACTGCGAAGGTTTCTAACATAGTACAAGTATTTTACAGTAGATGGAAGGAAAAAATTCGGAGCAACCCTTGGTGTAACGTAGTATTTTTAAGGTATTACCCGACCAAGCCTAAGTTCACGCGGGGATTTGTTTATTGTGATGTTTTCCCTTTGTTACAATATTTCATCCCTTTGAAAACGGAATTTAGAAGCGAGTGAATGTTGTTGTAGAATGAGAGGAAATGGAAACGGTAGTACCCCGAAAAATGTCGGTCGCGAATCAACATCATTCACCCCAGCAAATTCTATTTATATAAACCGGCGTGTGAACTAATGTTACCAGAGGAATAAGGGGAGTGCCCTGTGCTCTGCACCATGGGTTGCTCCGAATTTTTTCCTTCCATCTACTGTAAAATACTTGTACTATGTTAGAAACCTTCGCAGGTGTGTGCACAACAACTTGCCAAAGTTTCAACACAATCGAATGGTATAAGACATATCGGATGGTATAGGAACGCATAAAGGACAAACAAACATTCATTTTTATATAAATACATGTTTTATAGTGCGCTTTTTAACCTGTTAAGTTCCGTACTGTAATGTATGTATTCAACCGTTAAGTGATAGCGTAGAGCAATGAGGAATGAACTATGAAATTAGCCAAAATTTGTCGCAATACTTTCTTAAAAGCAAAAAATGAGAAAAACTTATCGTTATGAGGATAGTAGAGTTATGGCTAGCGTTACGCAATAATTGGGAGTTAAGAGGTGTTGTTAGAGGTGCGTTTTAAAGGGGAGAGGGTAGTTAAAAATGGTAATATTTAGTTACTTTAGACGGTTCCAAAAGGGAGACGGTTTATATCAGTGATTCGAATTGTGTGTGCGAACATGAAAATTAATTACCTATAATTTAGGAGCGTCATTCTAATTAATTTGCCAGTGTAGAGTTCGGATTATAATTTCTTCTCATTTTATCTTAGAGCTTCAGAAAACTTTTGGAATTCCAACGTTGCCTAAGGAATTGTCGAGCTTGAGGTTTCCTTCTGATTTTAGCCTTTAAGTTTCAACTTCCTTCCCCTGTTATTTCATCGCAGGTTTACGGACTATTGAAGAATCTTTCGGATTACTATGAAACTATATTTCATTATTGGTAGCCTTTCATATAAAACCTTATGGAAATTTTGGATATTAAAAGATTCGTCCCCTGAGTCTTAACGATATATTTGTATTATTTCAGTGGATTTTGATGGAAATATAGAAACTGTTTATTGTGTATTGTTTTGTGTTTTGGGACGAGGTTCAAATGATGTTTTCTGCTGTAATCAAGTGTTGGATGAGGTTTATTGGTAAAAAGAGAAGTAGAGTTATCAGGGAGCTTATGGTAACAAACTAGTATTGGTTATGGAACATATGAAGGAATCCCTATTTTACCTAGTACTAAACTGCAGATATCTACTTTCTTACATTTGTATTCTAACAAATCTTAGTGTCATTTCCTCTCGTGACGTCCCTTATGGGAAAGAATTTAAAAGAATAAAATTATATGAATGTATTTAAATAATATTCCATTTAAACTAATATTTTCGACGGCTCTTCGTAACATGGTTCTCTTAATATCAAGGCCAAATACAACTTTTCTGATTAATCTGATATCCTACGGTCCTTAGATCAAATCAGAACGAGAAATTTCAAGTTGACAAAATAAATGTTTCCTGATAGAAAGTTTGCTGTCTTTGGTAGAATAATGAGACTAATTGTTTGTGAAGATAAAAAACAATCCAATTTACGTAAAGAACTGCTTTGTGAGCAAGCATATTTAATGATTTCTAGAAAATGGATGAAATTTTTTTAAAGCTGTTCCCTACATTTTATTCACGCTGTACGTAAAAGAGATTTGTTTTGTTTACAGACCTATAACTTAATAGACGTGATAGATATCGAGGTGCATATTTTACCAGAAATAATATTTATTGGTATTATTATTAATTAATTATTTCAATTCGAAAAGAATAAAGTAATTTCTGATTTTATTCATTGTTTTGAAAGAAAAATAATAAGAATAAAAATTAGGAGAATCAAACAATATTGTATTGATTTGTAATATTGTAATACATTTCTCTTAATTTTCCATACTGCATTGCCTTCAAAAGTAGCTGTAGCACTAGGCAGAAGCTCTCGATTGCACGGTTCGTGAGGGATTTGCTGAGAGTGATTGAGTAAAGTGAAATTACTGTTGCTGTAGAAGATGAAAAGCTCTTCGTTTGTGGAAATTTATGACCCAAAACAGTTCTATGGAGCTCAAAGTTAACAATCATGTATCTCGAAGGGTTTGTCTAATGTTGGCACCTAATAAATTGAAATGCGTGGGTTCATTTTTACTAATTTCCCGCTATATCGGCCATCCATCCCATAATGGGAGGGCCTTAAATAGGACGTTATCAGTCCTCAGGGGTTCATCGGGTGACGCAAAGTCGTGGGAACAAGGGTTACTGAGATAAGGTGATACGCGCCGTGGCAATGTAATTATTAGGATTCAAGGATTATTAGGATTATTAGATTATTAGGACTCATTAGGAGTTCATTCGCGAATGCTATACAAAAAGTAAAAAGTCATTTGGTGGTTTTCGGCGGCCTACTCACTGTTTCTTTTCCCACCCTCCGACTCGTGGACGGACCTTGAATTCAAAATCTACAAAGCGAAGGAAACCGAATAGAAGCAAGAATATTATTTAGTTGGCGATCTTGATATATTTGCGTTCAGCGTTTTTACAACGTAACTTACCTGCATATTACGCGCAAGAAAATATTATAGCACCTTTCCACGGCTCACACTGGAAAATACATTATGCGGGGTAAACGTGATCTCTCTGAGATTAAAATTCTCATATGTTAAGGCTCATGAAAGGAAAAATGTACCTTTCACAAGGTTATCTTGCATAAGGAATATATTTTCTTATTGCTTAAAAAAAATACTTATTTGTTTTTACTTGCTCATTATCCGGCATTTTCCGTTGTTTTTTTTAGAGTAATCTTCTTTAACTCAGAAGGAAAGTCTTTCTATATCGTAAGATATAGTAAGATACTTTTACTTGCTGGTTCTCTAAAACATGTGCGTCATCCTAATTTTTCAAATTCATAATAATACAATTTTTTTGGAATACTCACCATCTCGCAAGAACCGTGCTGATCGAATTTTCGCTTCCGAGGCATGACGTGGCTGCACCATTAAAATTCTTGTAAAACCTAAACTATTTGTCGAAATTTTACGATTTAAAGACTTTTTATCTTTATTAAATGCACAAAACAAATAATCCATTAAATTTGATGATGAGTGGTTTTTTTCCTTGTTAAATTACTCTCTTTAATTGAAGAATTTTAAACTTCAAATTTTAATAACGTTCTATCGATAATTCAGGTTAATTTTTGTAGATAGTGATATGCTGTCGCGGTCTTTTTTGTTGAAATCTTTGAGGCAAACAATATTGCCATTCATAGTTGTCGCCTATCTTACAGTTTAGGCAGAGTAATCAAATATAACTCTCTTTTTTCAGATTTTATCGACATGTTTAGTCGATAACCATTTCTATCTTTCTTGTCACACAATGTTTAAAAATAAAAGTTAGCCTATGTTCATCCTGAACAGCTTAACTATATCCTTGCCAAATTTCATGGTGATCGTTTCTGTGATTTATTCGTGATCAGGTAGCAAACAGAGAGGCACACTTTCGCATTACACATTGATATATTAGTATGGATTTACTTTGCCTATCCAACCAAACCTACATTCTCTGTACCTATGTTATAAACTATTGCGTGTTTGAGTAGCTATATAATCCTTGACTATTTTATTGATTAAATATTTAAAATATTTAACGAAGTTCACTTTCAGATTAACTTTGCCAACTTCTGATCATCATCATACACATGCGCAAATGTCTCGGAAAATTTGTGTTACTTTTCTGCGTAACCGTGTGGAGCGAATTCTCACTAATGAAGTAGATCATGAGAAGACGTGTTGACTATTTTTAACGGGTAATTAATCGTAATCTACCGTTTTAGAGACTAAGATTTCACGCAAATATTTTTCATTACATTGTAATATCATGTTGATGCAATACCGTAAAAATCAATGTTAATAAAGTTTACATCATAGGTGATGTTCGGGCATTAAAAAATCATTAACATCTTGGAGGGGGGCTTCATCCTCCGAATAATCTTAGGTTGGGATGGGATGGGGGAGAGTCTCATGCTCAGCACTCCATGTATTAGCTTACAGTTTTAAATCATATAGGGCTGAAATGACCTCGATGTCGGTGAGCTGTAACCTACCCCCTCCCCGTAAAAAAAAGGAAATCATATAATACGCAACGAAGAAGCAATGCCATAAAATAGGTGAAATTTATGATTAGACCTACTTTTTTCACTTATTTTTATACTTGACCTTTTTTACAAGAGGGGACTTGAACCCCCGAACACCCTCTTGTGTGCCCCTCTAACCACATAGTAGTTGGGAGTTCCGGGCTCTCCTTCCAAATAAATAACCCTGTGTGCTTATTCTTTCTTTCGGGCTGCACTGTCGTACTGTGAACAAAAGCTACACAAATAATACGCTCAAGGGTAAAGGTGGCTCCAGATACTCGTCTTTCGCCGAATAACGAATAGTGTGGTTGGGTTGTTTCCTCTTTGCCGCGTCACGAATAACGGTACTCGCCCTAACCGCAGCGTTTCGTTTTTTTTCCCTTGGCAAATCAAAGGAATGCCAGCATTGTAGCATAAACATATCCGAACGTCACAAAGGAAATTATGCACAAATACACACAACCTGACGTATGGACGTGAATAGAGTGATTTCTATGTTTGTGCTATTTTGAAGCGCGTCTCTTCTAAACATCCCTCTGGGCATAGAATCAGCGGGATGAACGAAAGATCGTCGTGGCTATTTTCACGCTTTGCCCACGCACCGTCAATAGACAGGTCCCCCGGCATCCCAACATAAATCTGTGAGATACACGTCAGCGACGGATGGGTGCAGTGCTCTGCGTGGGTGGGAAGGAGTGACGAGGCCAGGGATTCATTGATGGAAGTCTCCCCTTCCGCAGAGATATTTTGAGACTCAAGTTCACTATTTTGGTTTGTTATACATTCAATACTTTGTCATTGTTTCTAACTTAATAAAATAGTCTTATGCATAGTGACTTGCTTACATTGAGTTTATGTCAGCGTGACTCGGCGAGTCTGGGCAACGTCTGGGTGAGTAGTCAAAGGAGGGGGAAGTCCAGAGAATCCGGTCCCCCAATCCCTTACAAAATTATATTGGAAAGTAAAACATTATCGTGGATTAATTTACGTAAAAATTCTTGATAAAATGCGCGAATCAGTGATTAAGTTGGCGCTTAGTTTATATTAATATAAAAATGTTGTACAAAAATAAAATACAAGCCAATGTAGGAGATATTTTCATTTACTCCTCGCCTCCCCTCTTTTTAGCAAAATTCTGGCTATCTCCCTGGTCTGGGGTAGCCTGGAGCACTTGAATCCATGCTGGACGCTGCGAGTTCAAATCCCAGTGAGAGATCTGGAAAGGTTTTTATTCGTAACTTAATGTTAGGCTCAGTCCCAAGCCAAATAATATGATACTACTATGAAGTGACAGTTTTGGTCTCAGTTTCTAAAAGAAATCATTCTGACCACACCTCATTTTCCATAAGTCGAGACCTGGAAATATTCTCTTGAGGGTTATTATTTCATGATGAATATTTTCATAAATTCTCATTATTTTCTAGTAAATGGTTAACAATGTTATGTATCGAATCCTTTAATCATTGTAGCATTATACAGTGCTTTGTAAACTACGACAAGAAGCCTGGTTCAATATATTTTAAACACTTTCATTGCTCTTATTTTATAATGTTTTCGTTCCGTTGCTGCACGTTAGACTCACTTTCATTTTGCCCACCCCCTTCCCCTCTAGTTTGAAGAGAAGTAATTTCTTCTCAAGTTTATAGTTGAATGTGTATAGCTTCATTGTCTTGTAGAAATATGATGTAAATGTCTTATTAATCCTGTTCATAAATAGCTCTTTATCTTCTACTTTATCGAGAAATTGTGAGTAATTGGTGATCATCCATTTCGGGTTGTTGACATTTACCTGCCATTACCTGGGAGTATTTATGACTTTGCAGATACAGCAGATCAAATTGTTGTATCTTCCTGAAATAACATTTCGTAATTAATTCTTCGCAGTCGGTGAAATGTAAATTTGCTGGATTCCAAAATTTCCTATGAACTACATTGAATTTGATTGAATATTTACTTTTAGAAAATAAAAGATTTTATTATGAAAGTTGAAACCTTGAAAAGTGAGGTACATATTTAGTATTATTCTAACCTGGTTAGTGACCTATGACGTAAGCTATTTGAAATAGCGGAATGGCATGAAGCTCCGTGTGTCCAGTTATATTCGCGCTTCGCCTACACGTTCCTCCACTGGCTCTAACCAGAGGTGATCGTACACAACTCAAAGCAAATAACGACCCACGGCTGCTTACTTTCGTGTGACTGTGTGGGTTTGAGCGATGACGTTGGGTGTGGTACGATGTCGGAATTCATTCATAAAACGCGAATGCATATTTTTAGCTCATGACTTATTTAAATAATGAAAACGACTTATTTTCGACAAATTGAATCTTTATTTTATTAATGATTATATTAAAATTCGTATATGATCGTGACTTTGTTATTCATTGCTTTTCAGTATGTTTCCATTAATGTGCGAATAAAATTTGCTATATGATTCGTGATATATTCATCCGTACCCGTGTGCGATTGTTTACATTGTCCTTACGGACATATCGAGGTTCCTTCACATTTGTGAAACGAATTAGCAAGTTATATTACTATGAGAAAATTTCGGCGTCTTTTGAAAATTAATTTTTGTGTTTGACAATGTTTTAAAAATCAATAGAGGCAAATTGTTATTTTACTCTCCGTTAATCACATCGCTCGTAGCATGTTCTCTTGGCTGAGGTCTTCTCAATCTCAAGTGTTTCTTTCAGCGAACCAAAAGTGAATTTTAATGGTAAATGCTTTAATATTCATGATACATAATTATATTTTCTTGAGAATGTACTTTCTTCTTATATATTAATTTTTCCAATTGCGTTATGTGATTATGATTTAAACATGGAAAAAATTGTTAGGTGGTTTTTATTACTTGTACCTTCTCGTATTCTATTGGATTTTTGTGAGTGCATTCTCATTTCTTCTTGTATTACAAGATAGTGTTCGCAAAACAATTCTTATTTGTAGTTTAACATACCACTCCCGTTGTGTTGTTATACTGCACTCAGTGGCGGAATCTAAGGGTCTATAGGTCTAAGGGGGCTATGTCCCCTCCATTGGACCAGACTCTTAACAGATAAAATTGACGTTGATAAATGACATACTTTGTGAAAGTGTTACCAGATTAATAATTGTTATTAGTTATTGTTATAATTAATATAATTATTATTGTTATTAAAAATACTAGATTGACAAAATTAATAATACCAGATTAATAAAATGCATAATACCATATTGAACAAAATAATAACATAATAGAATTAATAATAACTTTTAAAAATAATTGTTATTTTATGAATAATACTATATTGTTAATTATTTATTTCATACATTTTATTTAAAGGTAATGTAATGTTTTGTAAATCCATAATGTTAAAAAAAATGCTCCCAGGTTTGCTCCCCCCCCCTTGATTACGGTCTAGATCCACCAATGACTGCACTTATTCAAAGATGCAAATTTGCGATGTTCTTGAAATTCAAACATAAATGATTTCAAAATTAGTAATTTTGGAAATATATATCTGGATGTTTCATCTGTTTACATTGGCTTAATAAATTGAAGTTATCATCAACATCTGAGTTATTTGAACTTGATAAAGTAGTAGATAAACTTGTAAGACGTACCAAAAACATTTTAAATGTCGATGAAGGAATGTGTGACGTATTTGGATCGCTCTATATTTCAAGAACCAATTTATTTATGCTAATGAGTCTGTTGATTTATATTTTGTGGCGCTTGATTCGGAGCCGTAATTCTGGGTTATATCATAATTCATATCATTATGCTGAATTCAGTGTAAAAACGTTAATTTTGTTTGTTTGCTTTTTGCTATAAACAAAAAAATTTGATTGCAGAATTTAATCCCTACTGGAAACTGTTTTATTGTTCGCACTTCGTTTTTTTTTCGAGCGTCATCGGGAGATTCGTCTACGAAATTGAGACACCACTTTAAATTGTATTGATATTTGTGAAGCTTGAGTTATTGATGGAATTTGCCGTATTGTTTTGTAATTATAAGTTGAAAGACGTTTTTTAAGATAATAGTTAGGCCTCAGTTATAATTTAGAAAATTCTTCTGACTACTGTGAGTGTAGATTTATGTATACTAAGATAAGAAGCAATTTTCTTAATATTAAGGTTTGGAAGGAACCAAATCTTTTATGCAATCAGAGGAAAATAACGGCTCAATAGTAAGAAAATTAAGCGACTTTTCTGGACAATACTTTGTAGAACTATAGTAAGTTTTTTTATTTAATTAACACATTGCCTAAGAGCGCAAATTTTTTTAAAATTTTTGTTCGTATTTTATTTATTGTGAAGTTCAGGCCATGAGACCTGCTCTTCCACAGAACCGTTATCTACTATAGGATTTTTTATTATAGACCCCTGACTTCTAATAGCTGTGGAGAGTACAAAAAAATCGCAGAAAATCACAGTTACCGCCATTGGATTTGTCATTTTGTTTTGCATATACACAAGTGAAAACTATTTATAACGTTTAAAACTATTTATGTAACCTCCAGCAAGTGATAAATAAAACCATATTTTCAATGAGCGATCAGCGAAGAATTTCAGTCATGCGCATTGTTGCCACGCGTATCACTCCATTGACTGGTATAGCTTCTTTAACAGGCTGGACCCCACACCTGACGACTGGATACGTCTTTGGCAGTAGCGGGCGGAATTATATTGCACCGCTGGCCGTTTATTCAAAACATGGTTTTATTTAACACTTGATGGAGGCTATGTAAATAGTATTAAACGTTTTAATTCGATTGTAATGTGATCATGTCATTCTTCTGAGTGTAAATTTTATTCCTTAATTATGTGTCTGGTCGCTTTTAGCAGTGTTTTTGAAAAAAAATTAATAACTCGTTATATTTTGCAAATAGAAGATTGAAATGAATAAATCTTGTCACAAACACAACACTGATCATTCGCTGAATAAGAATAATTTTTGTCACGTAGTTTATTTTATAAAAAATAATGAATTCGGCGTATCGGCAAAAACCGTCAAAGTATCACGCTTTTTGAAACATTTCTGGCTTTAAAAAAATAATATTCGTTCGTAAATTTTTCACTTGGGTATATTGAAAACAAAATGACAAATCCAATGGCGGTAACTGATTTTCTGCGATTTTTTGTACTCTCCACAGCTATTGAAAGTGAGGGGTCTATAATAAAAAATCCGATAGTAGGGGAGGGATTGGGGAAGGAGAGATACTGGGTTGCCAGGGAACTTATGTCAACGAAATGCATTTGTCTGGACGAGATGAGGGAAACACCATCTGAAAACCCCTCTTAATTCGGCCGAGCAAGGATTACACCCGCGCTCAGCGATGTGGTGGAGGTGAAGACATTACCTCTATACACCGCTTGACCCCCGTTGATAACTATTACTTCTGTGTTGCATGATCCGACCTCGCAACAACTACCTTGACTCCTACCTCCGTCGTCTGACACTCGAGTTTTTCTTTGCACGTGCCGTGTGTTGAGCGTTTCTTCTCCTCACCGCTCCTCAGAATCCTCTTTACTGCCGCTTACTCCGTAGGAACTCACAAAAGATGAAGCCGACAAGGTAGAGAGCGCGCGCGTAGAACGCTTTGGGAATGTGTTGGAGCCCGCGTTACGACTCGAAACCCCTACTTCCGACTGAATAGCAGCGCTAGAGAGGGTTACGAATTTGAAATTATGATGACATATCTCACACCGGCGGATGGAACCTTTCGGTGCGGAATGGGCTCTGGTTTGGCGACCTGCTGTGCTTGTGCCGCGTGGAGAAACTCGTGTGTGGAGAGAGATTCCTCGGAGGACCGATTATATGAGTCACTTCCCACACGTGTTCTCTTTGTACTACGTAGAAATTCGTTTATTGCTGTTGAAGATGCGAATAAATGCTGCAATGAGACAAGCACTAATAGAAATAATATCCGAACACGAAAAATACAAACTGCGAACTATAAACACTAAAACAGATGTGGACGCTACATTCACTAAATGAAAACAAAAATGTTGTATAGAATAATAATAATTTTTATCGCTTTCCTCTGAAGAGTGATACTTAAATTTGGAAAGTATGTGTTTCTTTATTCTGTATTATTATCTTTGTTATCTACATTTCAAATATTTCTTGTTGAATTTTTGTAATATTATGAAAAGAAAATTAATTGTATGTGTACTTCTAATGATAGTGGACTACTTCTTGGACTTTTTCTGCTCCTTCATCTGTAGTTTCTTTTAAGTGGGGTTGGCTAGGGAAGCAATGACTATTCGACTACAATATTCGAAATGGTTTAGGAGATCATTCTTTTGTTTTAAATGTAGGGTGCTCTTGCTTTGTACAATGTTGCCAGATGCCCTTCCGGATCAATTTTCCTATGCTGATAATATATGAAGGGCTATGTATGTGTATGATTGTGGTGGAATAAATAGCAAAGGTATGGGGTATATATGAATACATACTCTTGACTTTGATTTCTTTGTATAATTCTTATCTCTACGACGATTTCCTCTCGCTACTAAATGCTATACCACGAGCCGTTGTATGCTTATATTGTTGGGAAATTTTACCCATACTTAGGATTCAGTTGCTCTTGTGAAACATTTCTGAGAAATTAACATGAAGAGAATGAACTTAGCTAACTCAGCTTGTGGTAAATGTTGAATTCCATGTTCTGTGGGGGTGACCTGTGTACGTACATATAGTAAGATTTAGTGTAGTCGGAGTTTGCACAGAAATATAATAAAATGCATAATGTTCACTTAATGCATTTCCTCTTAGTTGCGATCACTGATAATCGCGATTGGAATGTTCTCGAAGGCAAAAAAAAACACCGAACGTTTCGTAATATTGGAAAATTCTTGTGAGATCGCGCTGCACCTGCTACAATGTGTATTTTTGAGTTACGCCGTCTTCCGCTCTGCTTTCACGAGATGTTGTCGTTGAGTCGGGTAAGGAGACACTCAATTTCCAAAGAGCGAGTGCACTGGACGAGTCCCGTGTCTCAAGAAGAGAGGTCGTTTCCTCAATCGGTGAACCTGAGACGCGGTGTGATGCGTTCGAACTAGATAAGGGCACGGACACAGAAACCCGCGCCGAGTGTTGTGTGTCCGCACACTAACGTAGGAAGAGGAACTGAACCGTGCGGAATCGGGTTAGTGATTGTCTCTCATTCCAGTTACTTCGCAACTATTATATCTGTATGTTCAGTGTATCATAACGTCTTTATTCAAATAAAGAACACCGATTCAGTTTCGGAGAAGAGTTATCGTACTTCCTAACGACTCACGCGAGATCAATGTAGAACCGCCCGTTTATTCTTTGAGCTAAGTGAAGTATCTGGAAAATTAAGTTGAGACTCGTTAAAATTTATAACTTTTCACTTCAATGTCCCAGTTCATGTAGCTGTGACTACTAAAACTATTACTAACTACTACTAACACCTCCACGTGGATCCAATGTTGTTGAGCCCAACAAACCGGTCCACTTACAATAGCCCCACCACCAACCTTCTACCTCCTATCATTTCATGTAGATAAGCTTCAATAGCACACTACATTTCCCATTTACAAATACTGCAAAAAATGTTCTTGGTTTCGACAAAGCTACCGAAATAATACTGAAAAGTATAGAAGTGATTTTTCACGTTTGAATTAAAAACAGGAATAATTTGTTTTTAACTATTTGTTAGCTCTATATACACGTAAAATTTTTCTACGAGACATGTCCTGGAGCATTCTCTACCGCGGAAAATGNACACATCTAGATGTGTATAAGAGACAGCCCCCCCCCACCTTCCTCTCCCTGTTCACGCATCTTCTCTTCTCTCTTCCCCAAGAAGGTGTGCGTCCACACACTCTCAGCTGCCACCGTGCGCCGCCAGGGAACAGCACTGTCTCCTGCCTGCTCTCCCCTCCCGACCGTTCCGAAAGCACACCTTATTTTTTTTAATTTGCGGATTTTATCGCCCATTCCCACAGGCCGTAGCCGGGGGCGAGAGAAGCGGCTGCGGTGGCAGCGACTCGTCAAAAATTAAAGCGCCGAGCACGCGCCTGTCCATAGCCCCTGCCTGCCTCCCGCGCCGCCCGGCACGTGCGCGTTGGCCACACACTGGGCCAACTCAATGTGGATTAGGGACAAAACGTGATTACAGATGATCTGGACGACAAAAACACGAGACGAAACGAATATTTTACCTCGAGATTAGCGGAATTTTAAGAAAGATATTTATATAAAATTCATCCAAGAATAGATGTAATATTTGTAAGTAATTCATTATGTACTATTAATAAAATATTTATTTGACGCAAGTTTATAATTTTTATTTCAAATTTTGGGCTAAATTGGGTATTTTGCGAACGCGAAGTGGGGAGTTTTTCCATGGATCCAGTCACTGAATATTGTGTTTAGCGCCCTCATTAATTTGCAGTCTATCTCCTTGCCATTCGATTGGTCTAATTTCTTCTGGCAATAAATTACAATTTGGTTCGGTGTGGGAACGAATTTGTTGACTTGCGCCGATGTATCATAATATGAGAACATTTCTTAATGTTAATTATATAGTTGAGGGAGTGCGCAAATTCCGTTTCGAGAACTTTCGAGAACATATGATTGCGATGTCTCGTTTATTAACAAAATAAGTCCATTGTGGAGGACGCTCACTGTGAAGGTCCTGGTAACTTAATGTTTGTTAGTTTTAGCCTTTCCTACTAGTGAATTTGTCCAATATATTTCTCCTAGATGTTTGTTCTATCACGTATAGTGGCTGCAATGTTCGTTTCGTGTAGTAGTATGTTGTGCAGTTCATCAACCTTGATTACTTCTAATTCTTTCATACTTTTCATTCTTTCACATAGTACTTTCTTTTTGGGAAAAGCTATTACTATTTTAATAATTAGAAAATCGGCGAATGTAGTTAGATGGAACACAGGGAGATGATAAATAATTATGTGAGCTTGCACGAATAATTGTAACTGAGCCCAGTGTTGTAAGCTACATGGTTTGTGGAAGGATCAGCTTATGTACTGATAACTATAAGTACCAGAAGAGAAGGATAATATGTAGAATATCGTGTACTCTCTCTCTCTCTCTCTCTCTCTCTCAAGAATATTTGTGTGTTGACTTCTGACGTAGACAAAAGACTGACAACCGGTGTCTAGTGATAGCGTTTTTCCCTCACTTTGCGAGCTTGGCGAGGTTTTCAACTGGGATTTCCCTCACCTACTCCAGACAAATGGTGGTTCAGCATCGTAAGTTCCCGGGCTACCCAACCATCGCTTCTTCTCAATTTCCTGACATTAGTCACAGATGGAAGATCAGGCCTCATTACCTGAACCTCACTATAAAACATGAAATAAATGATAAATAAAAATATTGAGCCGTACTTCTGAAAAAATAGATGATTAATGAAAACTTTAAAATAGAGTCTGTAGGAGAAAGGTAGTTCCCTTTTGTAGGAGATCGGTGTGTCAGGCTGTGCCATACCAACGTGTGCAGACTCTTTCACAATCAATTGACGAAGAAGAAAATACAAATAAAATATTAGCTACGATGATAAAAAATTAAAATGATAAAATAGTGAAATATTAAGTATTTTGTATTTTCTTAATAGTTTTTACTTTTTCTAATGTTTGAAATTATTTGATTATTATATTAGATATTTCATTGGTGACTAATACTTCTTTTGTGAAGTCAACCAACAAATCACCAATTCAGAATTAATTACGTTTTATCAGTAGATTTACGACATTACTTTTTCTTGCGTAATATGACTTCTAAAGCGGCCTCTAATACCATTCAATAACAACCACTACGTCGCAATAGGCGTAATTGTTGCAACATATTTAACCAGTATATAACATGACTATATTTCCACAGATGGAATAACCTTATGTCCACATATGGAATATCCATTCGTTATTATTGGTAAGCGGTCACTTCTATGCAATTTTCGGTACGGGTTATGTAGAAAATTATTTATTACAATCCCCAGTGAAGCATTGTATAGTTTACTTGTATGAAAGTTATTCTGTGGTATGGTATCCATTGTAATGGTAAATTTTTTACATCCTTTGATATTCCAATATATTGTATTCGTCATCAACTTTGAACTTTTTCCTCTTAGATATACAATCCCTTTTATTTTTATTTTTACTTCCTATTTTCTGAACAAATATGAGTGTAGAGTTGCTGTTCCCATTGTTCAATAAATTTCATCCCATTGAAATCTATTCGCTGTAATATAGGACGTCGTTTGTGAGTAATTTCTTGGTGTTATGTTTGCAACGACGATTTTCACTGCTTTGTTCCCTTAAATTATAATTCTACCTATGTACCTTTTTCGTTCTACAACGAAACCTACTTCTCAATCATCACTTTCTTTTTTGACGAGATAGCTTATCCGGTGAGTATTTTGAGTAGTTGAAGTTAATTACAAGCAATGGATTGATACCAAAACACTTAATTGTAAGCATTATATTGTGATGCGTTTGCATGATTCAAATTTTAATATTTGTACGTTTATCTTATCAAATATTCTGGGTGTTCTTATATCGAAAGGACAAATGATGTTCAACAACTTCGCGATATCTAGGTGACTCGAATATTTTTCAATGCTATTCCTTTTTCTTGAGATTGAGGAGGAAAATAGCTTACGACTATCAAAATTCCCCCTCCCTCCAAAACTTTCAAGAGAGTTTTATATGTGGATCAGTAAAATTGTAATAAATTCAAAAATCATGGAACCGTACCTCGCCATTGAACTAAGCGAATACGTGTAAATAGAATCCTAAAATGAACAATCTGAATAAATGCATGAATTTAATGTAGAGTCCAAATTAGTGGTTAAATATCTCCATAGCTGACCTCATGTAACCTTGTGTAAGAAGAAAAAGAAGACCATTACACTTTTTTGTAAAATGAAATAAAAAACGTGCTATGGAGTGTTTATTATACCTAACTTTTTGTATTGGAATTATTTTGTCCCTACTTCTGATTGATTGGTCCATTGTGGGAGGGCATTCGGGCGGGCACCCTTCGCATGACGTCATCGCGAGTCGCCCAGCCGAGGCCGCCGCCGCTGCCTCTTCGATCGCCCGTTCCTCCTCTACCCACCTTCCACCTCCCCCAACTACCCCTCTTGAATCTCCAGCGGCCGCAGTTGTTCCTGTATCCAAGTATCGTACAACTTGTAACTCCGAATGCTAATGTCCCGTATCTGGGGAGGTTGTGTCTCATGTGGGACCATGTACAACAAAGTATTCGACTGTTCCTACTGTTTCAGCTGCTTTTGTAAACGTTCTCTTCCTACCATTTTTTTTAGATCGACTAGAAATTTAGTAGACCGAGATGTAAGTGCATCCAACTTCTGTGGTTCACACCGGTGCGATACCACCGGACCTTCAATCCCCACCCCCCAACCGCTACCACTATTTACCGCTCATGAAGATTAAGCTGAATTATTGCCAGCTGTTATCCTATACTTTATGTTCCGATTCGACGGTGAGAAGGGATTGTTTATAATCCTAAGATCTATAGACCTGTTGTTTCACCTCATTAAATCACATGTTCTGAAGTAAGGCGATTTGAAAAGTGAATTTGCGCTCTGGATATTGAGAGGCACCGGATGGATATTTGTCTAGTGTGCATGTGAGAATCCGTAACTTGAAACCTGATCTGCGTCCAATGAACCACTAAATCGTGCCTTTCATCTCAAATGTCATCTGCATATGTTGCGCACAAACACGCTACCGTCATACTGCCCCAAACGGATATTTCGAGTATTGTGCACAGTTGGTTTCGAACTACTTTTGTGTGCTCTTTTTTACCCTCTCTAAACGGATTGGCGTATGAGAATGGCATATGGAAAAAATCGGGAATTAGTGTGGCTCAGTGAGTAGAGAGCTGAGTTACTGGGTGGATGAACGAGGCTCGATGCCAGGTGGGGTGGATATTTTTCATCACACCTCAACATCCACACTCCCAGGCCTTCTCACTGCTTTGAAATGAGTACCTGGTGTATTCCAGAGTCAAACAGGCCACAGCGAGATGCTGCCAACATCCTCTTCCTTGGGGCGAGACCTAGTAATGGTGGAGCTCTATCCTCCGTGAACCCCTTGGGCACCTTCGGGATGTGTTGTGGGACAGTTTGACTTGATATGGAAAAAACGGAATCAACGTTGCTCAGTAGAAAGAGTAAAAACTTCATATTTTATTTGTCCAAATGACTGTATGTGAATTTGAGGTAATACAGCTTTAACACTCACCATTTACCTTTTAAAATTAAGGAAGGCTCCTTGACCCACGCTAGTAATACGGAGGGTTAACTGTTCTCCGCTATCTATACTTTGACATGAGAGCTGCCATACTACTAATTGAGGCACTACACTCCTGGTTGATGGCGATGACCGATTAAATCCTGCTGAGTTATGAAATGTTTACGCATACATCTACGTTTAGAACGACTCCACGACCTACTTATTAATACAATAAGTGCCGGGTCCATCCCGGAGGTCAAACTGGCGTTCTCCTCTTCGTGTCGAGGTCAAAAAGTAACTCAGTGCTATCTGTAGGAACCTCAAATTTTCTGTTCAAGCTAGTTAATACTGATAGTGGGGGAGGTGTGAACAACACAATGCTTCGGCTAATTGTCTTCTCCGATGGGTCTGTTAAGCTAATTTCTGTTTTGTGTAATTTTTATTCTTACTTTAAAAAGCAGTGTGACGCCACAAATCGATTATTTTCCTTAGACAAATAGAAATGCATGAATTATACTGATAGTCAGTGTTAAATTTCTTTATATTTCACCGCCTTTCTCTTTATAGGTCTATCAGTCCATCCTTTTCTCTTTAACGTACCGTCCTCACCCCAGATTTTACAGCTTATAACATCGTTACCCTATTCGGTCCACCTGCTGACTCACTACTTGTATAGTGTGGAAGCCTCGCCGGATACTGGATCGTTTCCCGATTCTAAAAACCCTAAATGATCAATAAGTGTGAACCGGTGTAGTACATAGAGATGCAAAATGCGAAACGTATTATATATGAATGACAGTCGACACAGACTTCGGATTACGTCCTTCATGGTATTCAAACCACGGACGCCCAGTCAATTTGTATCATTCATCGCTGTACAGTAATTTGACTTTCAGATTACGATTCTTCGATACTTGGTCTTGAAAGAAGATGGCGGCCAGACGCTCATATAACCACAATTCATCCTATGTTTATTAATGACTTAATCTGTCGTTGACATCGAATATTCCGGAAGTTGACGCGCATAAATTTGGCTCCTTCTTGTGCTTGCTATGCAGTTTAATTCCGTATTTTGTCCAGCTCTTTTTCATATTGATGTATCTTGTTTCGTTTTCAGAAAAACAGGAAGTGTCTTGTAAATATTTAAGTTAAATGGTTGCTGCAATTTTTGAAGAAATATTGAACATTTATTCTCACCAACACTTCCTATTCCATAGATATGTAGTTTTTGTAGCAATAAAGTATTTTTCAAACATCTGAAATATTCTCTGTTCGTTCTTAGATAATGTGACTGTAATATGAGAAATATTTCAAATATGTTGTCTCATAATAATTTTCATTAGTTAGCAATTATTTCTTAATAATATTAAGAACTAGTTCCTTGTTCTTGTTTTCCTTGTGCTATTCGTCTTTTTATTTCGTGCACAAATTGATATCTTAAATTTTCAAAGTATGAATGATAATTTACCAACTAGTATTGAATGTCGAAGGATGAATGAGTTATTCTTTCCCTTCTGAAACCTTCTTCCTTTTATATTTCTTATTTTATTGGAAAAAATTATGTCATACGTTTTTTACCATGTAAATGTATTAACTAAGAGCTTAGGTGGAAGAGAAGACATCTGCCGTAACTTCGCCTCAAAATAAAGATACATTACTATTATTATTATCATTATTATTATACAAACCAAGGAATATGTATAATGACATCCAGGGGCAGGATTTTAATCGTTGGTATTGCTACATGAAATTAATATTGAAATGTTTACTAATTTAGCCTGAAAATGCGTCCTTGCTTGTGTTTCTTGTTGATTAACATCCTTTACGTTTCCCGTCTTGCCCTTGAAGACCCAGCTTTTTGAAGGAAAGCGAAAAACCTATCAATTTCGCGTGTTTCATGGCGCTCGGACACTTCCGTCTCCGACGGCGAAGACTCGTCTCTTGCGGCGAGCGCTTGTCAGGCGGACAAACGGAAGAGCGATGGGCGAATCGAATCCCTCGCGGAGGGAGCGGTCCCCGAATGACTGCTCGGAGGACACCTCCCATTTGCAAGACCCTCGCTTGACCTTGAGCTACGACGTCATTCCTTCCTTTCTTCTGTTCCATGTCTTAGTCATTGATACACCATTTAATCGAATTCTACTTTAAATATATCTATTAATTCAGTAATTATTGAGTGAGAAATTTCGCAATGAAAATAAATAGTATATTATGGTACTTTTAAATCCACGTATCAACTGTTTATTTAATTAACGTTGTTGCGTCCATTGTTTCGAAAACTTGGTCTTAGAATCTAATGGGACAGGCTAACTTTTCCAATAGATTTGACTTGGTGTGTGAACAAAATGGCTCTTCCAAGTTCTGATCTGATGACGTAACTTTTTATATTTCAAAACTTAATTTTGCATATTAAATTTACCTCCACAGACGCACGTTTTTCGATACATTTTGCAACGAAATTGCACTGTATGTTATTTTCCGAAATGCTTACTTTTTTAATGTAAGCAACTTTTCCAAGTTAGAGAGATTGGAGTGTTATTGTAAATAATTATTCATCGTTGAACGGTACTTTAATGTTGTACTGATGACATGAAAAATACGTGGCGGTCGAGGAAAATTAGCTGAAAAACTTCTCTGAATAGTTCCGACATTTTCTCTGTATCTCTCAATTGTTTGAGTAATTAGTATTTCGTATGGAATTCCTCTTAGGAGTTGAAATTATTTCCTCGGGTCTCTTTGAATACTGAGCCAATGTGGATTGCTGAGAAATTCGGCCCTTTTCTGTAGGAAGCGCTCTCGCGTGTGGGGGTTTGTGTCCAGTGCGAGGGAAGGAGGGCGTAGGGCGGGCTGGGCGAGGGTTGGTAGGCATTGAAAAGCCCTTGATGAGGACTAATCTCCCGTCGCCTCACACTCTCTCTTCCTCCGCTTCAATCGGGGAATCTGAAGCAACTTCCTTGCGACAGCGAGATCGGCGTTCGGGAGGAAGCATCTAAGTGGACAGTTGAAGATGATGATCACTCAGTATCAAGATGATGGGCGATTTATGGGCGTAATTGAGATTTATGGAAAGAAGGAGGGGCTATTCATTGTGCTGTTTTTATATTGTTCACAATTAATTATTATTTTGACTTAAATTGTAAACAATAATCCCTACGAAATAAGGTGTTGAAATAAAATGTTTCATATTTATTAAACATATTCATGAATGTGTTTAATAAATAGAAGAATATTAAGTTTTAAGAAAATCAACTGATAGGTTTTTATAGATATTTATGTGATACGATATTAAAATTTGGAATGCATGTCTGTCACTCTCATAGATGATAAATGAGGCATAACCCGTTATTTTATCACCCGAAAATAAAAGGAAATTTGACATCACTCACGAAGTTCATAGTGAAACTTTTACAAATTACTGTTACAATAGACGCTGAATTCCCCTACAATTACCAAAATCATGCCCATATATCTTGTGAACGTATATGCACATGTGTGTAGTTTTCCTGAAAGAAAATATATATTACTACAAAATTTCGCTCAAAATATACTGCAGGATTTTATTATTTTTTTAATTGATTTTTTCTACCATTTCGATTTTCACTAAGAAAAGGTCGTATTTATTAATTTATTACTTTCTCATATACCTAGTACTATATAGGAAGTTTTATAATTGTGAAAAAATTCGAAATCGAGATTTCGACGAAAATATGTTTTGACTATCCCCGATTCTGAAAAAGTAGTTTTTGGCATAACGTCCATCCGTCCGTCCGTCTGTACGCGGCGATTCTGAGTAAACGGATGAATCAATTTAATTCGCATTTCGTATTTACGGTAGAATTTACTTGTTGTCGATGCACGTGCTCTAATTTCTTTTACTTTAAAATAAAGGGTACTTCACATGAAGGGCAAAGTGCTCTTTCGAATGTTTCTCAAAAAATCCCTCGAACGATATTCCTTAAATTTTCTGTATGTTAAGTACAATTAGTATACATTGCATCCGCATTAGCGATATTTCGCATGAAAGTTTGGTATAAAAATAATTACTATCTGCTACAGTTACACATTAGTTTACTGTTTCAAGAAACCTGAACCCCTCAGGGGACTTCTAGTAAGTACGTATTTGGCGAACACGGGGCCCCGAGCTGAGTCTGGCATTACTTCCTCTTACTTGTGCGAGGCTCCTTCCTTTCTCTTTTCTGACTTCCCTTGGTCACCTCTTGATCTTTTCGATCCCGACGCTATTAAGGCTAGGGTATCTTTCATTTTCCTCATCCCTCTAATTTTGTTCCTACTCATTTTTTGTCCCCCCTCATGTTATGCACCCCCTCATTCCCCTCTCTCCATTTGATGTTTTGATATATGTTGTGAGATATGTTTTGGTGTGTTGTAGATCAGAAGGGTTTTTGGTGGGTAGGTGTAACGTCGGGACACGCCAGCAACTTGCAAAATATTAATAGCTCTTTGTATTTTCTAAGCAGGATGCTGTTAAGAATTTGACAATAAGTGGCCGGTCCGCGTTAAGACGGACGTGCGACGAGTTTTCCGTGTGAAGGCATTGTTCGAATAAACACTTTTCATCTTAAGGAAAGTATGTACCAGTGTATTCGAAGAATGCAGTCGGCGACGTTGTCTCAAGGGGGGTTCAGGTGTTCCTAAATTAAAGACTAATTCCACGAAGAAATGAAAGAAACTAAACAGGTGTTTGCGAAGCGCCGGGGTGACGCGCATAGTGATTCGTCCTCTGCATTCCTAGAAGGGGACACCACAGAAGTGCCTGCACGGTGGTGGCGAAGGCGTGATCATTCGCTGATCACGAGACGTCTGGTACAATATATATTGAGTGGCGTGAACCTCCTCGGCGATTCTTTACAAAGGAACGTAGAGAGATCCGTCAGCACGGACAAGTGACTATACTAAGTTTTGGTCGTGGAGACCAGTTTGTTTTGTTAAGGCTGCTGCGGTAGACTTAATGAATTCATTACTAGGTGCGAGGGGCGTAACTAGTTTCAGTTAGTTGTTGGGTGAAAACAACTTATCTTTTCGAAAGAACCGATAACCTGAGGGTTTATTAAAATTTAGTTGTCTTCAACTATATTTTACAAAGTATAAACGATGTTCTCTTACAGCATTATTTGTCTAATCAACTATTATTAGATGTATTGATGATTTTGGGAGTTTGTGTCTGTAAACAATTCAGATTTCATGTAATTTGTAATAAATCATTATTATACGTGAGTTTGGTTGCTCGGGAAACCGAGCTGGTGGCAGCGAAAAAAAACTACCATAGGGATTTTGGTTTGTATGTGGATCCCGCTTCTACCAAAAGAATAAAAACAACACATCAGGGTTGAGGTGTGATGCTACAGTAGGGTTGAATCATTCGGCGAGTCCCACACGCGGGGAGAGTCATGTTGGCTCTCCCTGGTGCGTGACTGCATATTCCCTACCTGTACAAGTTTTTCGGGCTCCAATGACCTTTGATGTCGACATGAGCCTTAAAGCACCACAAAAAATAAAAGCCTGAATAATATTTAGCAGTGTTGTAAATGGACCGATCTGACGTAGAATACACTTTTCGTGATTTTATTTCCAAATATCAAATAATAGTCAAATTTCAAAGTTGATCTAGCGACTTCGAGCATGAATTGAGCACTGAAAGGCGACCAAAATATAGAGGACCACGGCAGAAACTCACTTTCACTATATATTTTTTTCTCACTCTATGCCTAGAGACGGAGAAACGTACATGAGAAAGTATGTACAATGGTTTTGCCCCGCTAGTTTTCTTTTGTATTAGTTTCGATTCGTCGATAAAAATTTAATTATTTAATGGATAATAAAATAAATATTTTAATTTACAAAAAATATTTAATGCATCATAAATTAGTTTGCTCCAAATGGATGAAGACTCCAAATGGAAGATATTTAACACTCGATTGATGTCTTGCTATAACTCAGCAAAGTAAACATGGTGGATTTTAAATTCAGTTACAAAAGAGAACTAGTCGTGCAAAACCATTACACATATTTTCTCATTTACGTTTCTCCGTCTCCAGCCATAGAGTAAGAAAAAATTATATAGTTAAAGTGAATTTCTGCCGTGGTCGTCTATATTTTGGTCGTCTTTCAGTGCTCAATTCATGCTCAAAGTCGCTAGATGATGTTTGAAATTTGTCTTTTATTTCAAAATTTGAAAATAAAATTAATATTCAGAGTATTATTTCAAAACATATAGCGATATATCAGTATTAAAAATATCGTAATAGTGTTATGTAAATGTAATTTCGTTGTAGACAGAAATTGATGTATTTTCGAATATGCAGTGCGTTCGCTATCCTCCTATATATTTTATCATTATTATATGAGTGTATTCTGCGCCTGCTTGGTCCATTTACACTGCTAAATATTATTCAGGCTTCTTGAAACAGTAAACTAATGTGTAAGTGTAGCAGATATGAATTATTTTTATACCAAACTTTCATGCGAAATATCGCTAATGCGGATGTAATGTATACTAATTGTACTTAACATACAGAAAANTTTCATGCGAAATATCGCTAATGCGGATGTAATGTATACTAATTGTACTTAACATACAGAAAATTTAAGCAAAATCGTTCGAGAGATTTTTTGAGAAACATTCGAAAGAGCAATTTGCCATTCATGTGAAGTACCCTTTATTTTAAAATAAAAGAAATTAGAGAACGTGCATTGACAACAAGAAAATTCTACCGTAAATACGAAAAACGAATTAAATTGATTCATCCGTTTACTCAGAATCACTGCGCACAGACGGACGGACGTTTTGCCAAAACCCTTTTTATCAGATTCAGGGATAACCAAAACGGATGTTTCCGTCGAAATCTCGCTTTCGATTTTGATCACGATTACAAAACTTTCTATGTACTACGTATATGAGAAAGTAAAATGATTACTTAGTGCCCAATTCGTTACGGTAATATTGAATCCTGGTGTACCCCATCCTGGTCCGTTTTTTCCCCCGGTTTTCCTCCGGTTTGAGGTGAATTTGAGGTATAAGTCTTCTTGACTGTTGGGCGACGGTACTGGTCTGAGAGACACTGTCATTTGTACTATTACGGTTATTAATATCGAATTTTGATAGTTACGTTGTACTAGCAATATTTTGGGACAATTTAAAGATTTGATAGTAGTAATAGTGTGTCTTTTTTATCCTTTTGAATATTTTTTTCAAATAATATATTATTTCAAGTATTAAACAATTTTTATTCTTATTTTAGTGGGGCGCGTGCTTTGATTTTGTCTGGGGTGGGGAGACAAATTATCAATCTACATGTGTCTTGGGTTCCCTGATTGAAATTGATGGGATGGTTGCTTGCGGAGAGATACTTGCTTTGTTTATTGTCCTACACATGGTCATATGCAGTTTGTATCTGCTTTTTAAACAAAAATAAATTTATTTTTAATCAGAATTTTTCAAACCGTCAACATATTAACAATATGAGAGCTATTGACGTCTATCATCATTAGTTTATTAAATTATAATTTTTCCGACCTTTCTTAGACAAATACCCATTTTTGCAAGTTAAGGCTCGACACAGTGAAGTTATGTAGTACGTTGATGATAGTGCGTGGATTCGTCTTGTACTCGAGCGAATTTATTTATTACCAGGGTTAGAATTTAAAGGGACGGTTGAGCCAGGGATTTTCGCCTGTTCTGATTTTTTACCTCATTTCTACGTCTTACATTTATTATCAAGCAGGGAAAAATAATAGTCAATAATAATTGTCAAAATTAAGCATGATTTTCGACTAATGTGCCAACAATGCTTCGTGAACTGTATGTACATCATTAAAACGAGATACTCTAGAAATCTGACTGAATTGAAAAATAATACAGAAGACATAAAATATTTTAGAAATGTTTATAATAGGTCAATATATACCGTGAATCCGAATTAAACCCAAAATTACAAAATCTGTGAGTGCGTTTTAATGCCTCCCCCCTCCGATGAATATAATGACTTTTTTTCAATTGCAAATAGTACTATATTGAGAGATGAAAATACAATCTCCAAGATTACCACCCACCCTCACGTGGTTTTATGGGCAGAGCCACAGGGCAGAGATCGGTTAGAGATATCTGTGAAGTCTCGTAGATCGAGATGCAGCAAACACTGTAGGTCGATAGTTCAGTGACTGGCAATAGTACTCGTATTTGTAAATGGGAAATGTTGCGTGCTATTGAAGCTTATCTGTATGGAACGATAGGAGGTAGAAGTTGGATGGTAGGCTATTGTTAGTAGGTGGACCACTTAGCTGGGCTTACCAACAACTTGACCCACGTGGAGGGTTTAATTCGAGTTGTTAGGAATAGTTAGAGTTATTGATACTAGCAGGAGTTGGATAGAGGAAGGAAAGTTTGCTTTTCTGTAGTCGCTGCTATATGAACTGGGACATTAATGAGAAAAGCTACAATTTTTTTCTGGCCCCACCAGGAATTGAACCCACGATGACTTGGTGATGAGCACCAGAAGGGCGTCGATAGATCAGGGACGGTCAGGGGACGGGGCTGTTCTGCGTCTGGATAGAGATAGGGGTGCCGTGACTGCACGTCCGACGGTCGGGTGGGCCGAGCTTGCGAGATGTGGAGAGGACAAAGTATTTTTATTCCTGCTCGGTGGGCCTGCCGGTTGCTTATTTCTTTGTCAACCTATTTAACAGTCAATAATTAGTTCCGTTAAGATCAACGTAACTATTAATTCGCCTGAGTATCCTTCACGCCTTCATTATCGTACTGGAACCAAGAGATGTGCGAGGTCAGCCAGCGAGGTCGTTCATCAACGTGGTTCGTGATATAATAGTCATCCTACCCGACATATATACGTTTAATTAAAAGAATAGTTTTTAACTGTGTCTGCGAAAACACAGCAGTGTGACTTACAGAAACCCAAGTTGCAATATTCACATTAATTTCTTCCTGGTTCATTTATTAACATAAAGAAATTAAATTTAAATTGCGGTGCACCACACCACCAGGTAACAGATTAATTATGTTATGTTGAGTGAAAATGGGAGATAGGACCGTGATTCGAACTCGTGACTTTCAGTATAGCGCGCTGTTCGTCCCTGGGACCCGTCAAGTTGAATGCCAATGGGAGACAAGTGCCCTGAGGTGAACGGGATGGCGTATTTGGTAACGGATCTGCGCGCTATGCTGAAAATCCCGAGGTCGAATCTCGGTTCCGTCTCCCATTTTCATTCGATATTAATAGTTCATTTATTGTTACTAAAGCCTGTGATTGGTGTAGCTGTTGGAATTTATCGTCCTGCGTTTCGTTTTCCTTTACTTGTTATGAGTCTGCGTCGTTCGCTCTTCGGCCCTTAATGGCATTCATTTCTTCTTGGAAGCTGTGACGCGATAATGCTATTGTTTGGTTGTCCTACTTCGCTTTTCTTTGTAACTGCTTGAGATGTAAATTGATGTGTTTCGTTATTCATTGCATTTTAATGTTACGACTGTATGTGGCGTGTCCTGATGAAGTTGTAATGCATCCGCTAGTCATAAGTCATATTTATCTCCTTTTGTAATTTTCAGCTCTCTCAGCACTTCACTCTTCTCTTATCATTTATTTCTTTGTGTGCTTTTTTTGTCCAGCTTTTGATTATCTTTTCCATCCTTATTTCCATTCAGGAAAATACAAATATTCTACATTTCCTTCGGTTTTTTTACGGTTTAAACAAAATTATGTTCTGTTCAATGAATAGATCAATGGTTTCCGGAATATCGAATGAAAACTGTTGAATTTTTAAGTAATTTGTGTTGTAAGCTCCTATATGGTGCTAGTACATTTTGTCTGCTGGTATTGAACGCTTTTAATTCAATTGATCACAGTACTTTCTTAAGTAGAAAGCAAGATGTGGGCGTAACTGAATTACGTGGAGATGACGAAGTAGCGGTTCACGTACGAGAGAAAGAAGGTGTCTAAGACTACATTCCGGAGTTCCGGTTTATTCCCGAGTCATGCAGAACTTTTATTTGCTTTGTCTTCTCATGTAATACATAGTTTAATTCTCATTTCATTGTTTATTTATGTCATCTAAGATTTGTTTATGTCGTAATTTCTTTTCTATTATATGCTTTTTTATGTAATGCATCTTTTATTCTCATAATATTACTCGGAAATTGTCCCACTCCGAAACTAGCATAACACTAGTTAATTGTTGTGTTTAGTCTCCTTCTTTTCAATTATGTTATTATTATATATATATATATATATATATATATATATATATATATATATATATATATATATATATATATATATATATTCATTATAATTTTCTTGAATTCACTTTATTTACTTCTTGAAGTAACCTTCTCGCAGTAATGTATTGATGCGCCTGCACATACTTCTCATCATTCCCGTTTGTTTTTCTTTTTATTGAACAGTCACAACATAGTGCTTATACTTTTTCTCTTAAACAGACAGCGATGACGTAGTGGTAATTTTTTATGTGATAATTGCTTTCCATTCTGCTGAGCGAAAGGGCGTAGGTTCGATATCCCAATTTGTAGAACATAATAGCTGAGGTTTTTAGACCCTCACTCCAGACCAGTGTAAGTTTCGCAAGTTACGTTGCAGTGTAAACCTCACATCACAAAAATTGTATTAAGTAAATATTTATTTCGAATAAATAAATTAACCCGAACGTTGGTTCTGAGTAAAAATTTATAATACGCTTTTATTTGTTCGCTTTATTTATTATATAATTTTAACGCTTTTGGCAAATGTTTTATGTGCGTGTCTCGATAGTTTGAGAATTTGTTTTAAAAAACACTTTCTTTTCTGTTGCAGGTGAGTATTTTGGGGATATGAGCTCTTCCAGAACTTAAAACGGTTTGAATGCAGAAGATTGACTGACCGAAAGAAGAATCAAATTCCTCCAATTATTTTAGTAATTGATTAAAATCTGTAATCTTTTTAACTGTAGTAAAATAGAATTGGTATTAATCATTTACAATTGAGCTGTGTGTTACAAAATATTTATTTCTGGGTTTTCTTGGGAGAAATGTCCTTCTTAGGTCTCTCATTTAGGAACTATAGTTAAACCAGTTAATTATTCTTTTTTTCGGGAGGGGGTTTCCTTGAGTAATTGAACGATTGGCTTGAGTTGAGATGTTTACAATATATCCCTATTGACTTTCAAGATTTTTGTAAGCAATTCAATGTAGTTGATAGAAAACGATGTGTAGTACGTACACCACATCATAATTTCAGTACTATAATTTACCATTACTTAACATCATCTTTCGTGTCGATTGATCCTTATCAGTCATGTTGAATCACTTCCAATATGTATGTATGTGATATTCCTGGAAACGTAAATTGCTTTTTTTGAACAATGTTATTTATAAATCCATATAATCGACTCCTTGCTTTCGTGAGATGAAGTGGAGGAATTCCTCAACATCATATACATAATTTTCCATTGAACATTTTCATCACCATCTTTCCAATAAAATACACTTTTCTTACTTCAAGTAACGCTTCCAAGTTTGATTCATATTACCCACGTATTTCAGAACTGATATTCCCATGTCGTTGAGAGATGAAAAGAAATGTGGAGAGTAAATTTGGATGTAGGGTTCAGAAAGAGAAACGAAATATATTAAATTATAAAACTGTTTAAATTATTAAATGTATTAAATTATAAAAAAATTATAATTTTTTAAAAATCTAATATCTTCATTAATAAACGAATAAAATAATTATGTCTCCCTGCTTTTTCGATATACCTTTTCAAAATGTATAATAAAACGAAAAGTGTTAAAAACTTTACTGTGGCCTAAATGTTAGTGTACACAAACATAAAACTGCAACACATGCCTTGAGTTCACACACAACCACACTCTGCTAACATTTAACCAACTAGATTAAAGAACAGTCAATAAAAAATACAGCTTATTGTTGAGGTAAAATATCTGATTGGATGCTGTAAAAACACTGTTTCATTGTCAAGATGACCTTTTATTGGTTAGATCAATAATGCATTGAATTGCTAAGTAAAATTCACACTATTCAATAATGCAATATTTATTCGTTGTTTCGGCATGGAAAATGACTAAAAATGAAAATTATAAAGATACAATACGTGTTTCACTCTTTCTCCCCTGCCCCGTTCCTTGCAGACGCCAGCTGTTCTTCGCAACTCTCAGTTGTCTGCAGTTCAGTTGGTCTGCAGTCAGGTCAGTGGCGCTCTCTGTCAGTGGGACTGAGAACTTAATCTTTTCAACTTTTCGTAACAATAGCAGCGCTGTGTCTTACCTCGGCTGGTTGTCGAGGGAAACTAATATAAATTATATATCTTTTAAACGGCAACATCGATTTTTAATATTGTGCGCATGCGCGAAGACACACCTGTATTCAACAGGTAACTGTCAGCTCCAAACTCATTTTAATATCTTAACAGCATCAACGTTTCAATCGTGTGTCTTGTTGGTTTTTCCGGAAAGTATTTTAAAATTATTCGTAAAAGAAAATATTTTTTAGGTAGCCAGAAATCGCATTTCGGATGTTTTTGCCAACAACTATACACACAAGTTGTTGTCTACATGGAGTAAATTTCATTTTCATGTTATCCATTAAGATTCCGTTACAACAGTTCTTTACCTTGCTTAAAAATTGTACAGTTAGTTACGATCATATAAAAAAGTGAAGTATAGGCTTATGCTTCAATTTAACCCATGTTTATTGAGAACTTAGTGCGGGCATTCGTTTTCTAAGGTTTACGACGATGTTCGTATTAGAAACTTAAATACATGTAAGATGTAGATGTGAATAGCTAATATTTCAATTTTTTTTAATGTTTGATATTCTGTTGAGTTGCGTTTTCCATGCAAATAGTTCATTACAAGAAAGAAATCAGTCTCCAACTCTCATTTCCAAACCCGACAACCACTACTCTAGAACATCCATTTTCAAACAGTATCACATTCTAAAAAACTAATTATATTTGGAAATTTCATGCTTTAGTGTCAAATAAAATGACGCAATTTCATAAAATTACGGATTTTTTAGACGTGCTCTTTAGGCTCTTACCTTGGAACGGTGACTGCTGAAATAATAAATCTCGAATTTAGAGCTATTTTAATAGTTACGATTTATACGATCTTAGGAATGTGCTGAAATG
The DNA here is from genome assembly GCA_002313205.1 of Laupala kohalensis. Lineage (NCBI taxonomy): Eukaryota > Metazoa > Arthropoda > Insecta > Orthoptera > Trigonidiidae > Laupala > Laupala kohalensis. Next base: position 722,762 of record NNCF01130506.1, on the reverse strand, counting down.
TTAAATTCATCTCTGCCTTGGGGCTCTTGATCGGAATTGATGGGATGGTCCCTTGCTTGCTTGCTTGCGGAGAGTAAATTAGTTTAATGTCCTCAGCGTGGTCATACGCAGTTTGTATTTGCTTTTTGGTTATAAATTTATTTATTTATAACCTTTACCGATACGTCAGTTATTCAACGTTTTATTTTTCCTGTGTGTGGGTGTGTTTTTTTTTGTTTTGTTTTTTGTCTTTGATCATACATTCCATAGATTATTCACGCCCTGTGCGGAAAAGAGCGGTCTCGCGCAAAGCCCAGGTTAGTGCAATTTTCATGTGTGGGACGCTACTGAACTCTTTTTCTGAAGGCGCGAGGTCTTTCGTGGGGTGGAGGCGCAGATCTCCTGCGAGGTCTGCGGAGTCTCGCACCACCGTTGAGAGAAAGAAGTTATTCAATCCCGGCACCCGACAGGCGCCGCCCGGCTTCCTACTTATCTCTGGATCTTTCCCAGAGGACTCGGAAACAAGCACGCCGACAAACGGCCTCTTTGTTGGACGAGATAACTGCAGTTACGAGCTATCCGTTAGGAGGTTGACCTGAGGCCATAGTGCATAAAAAAGGACCTTTCCGATTTTAATATATTCATTAGTTAAATTCATCAAGTTAGGAAGTTTCGTTAAAGTTCCTGTAAATATTAAAATCTCTGTAAGGCCGGTCGGATTTTGATCATTAATATTTCCAACAAATATCTAAGAATGCGTATCTTTGCTCGCGTGAATTTTTATTTTCTTTGTTCGACATTGATAAGTAAAATTGACTTCGTCTCTTGGATACGATCTCTAGGTTTAGCATACTGCCTATCCTTATCTATGACTGTTTTTATAAACACTCATGGGGAATCTGTAATAGCACTCATATTTGCTTTGGCAATACGGATGGTCTTACAGTATGGCTCAACTTTGAGTAGGAACAAAAAAATTGATGTTGTTTCACGAATTAAAACTGCTGAACGAATTAAAACGAAACTTATTTTGGTCAGGAATACAATCTAACGATAAGATAGGATTCATTTTGTTCACTATTCGAATGAAGAAACATAATTACGCACGAATTTTGAGAAATTTTATTCTATAAATAAATATATTCACGTTTTTAATTTGTTCAGATTAGGGAACAATTTTCATTTCAGACATTTTTTTCTTCTATCCATTTTCAAGTTTCTAACTTCTCAGAAAGTTCTGTATTTAGTTATGTTATTATGTGGAAGTCAATGTTTTAACTTTTTCTCCATCCCTTCTCAAATGCATACCTGATTTCATGATTGTCTCTGTCCGTAGTAATATCTCTTGAGGATTGACGAGAAATGTTCACCATTTTTCATTTTCTCTTTCATTTTTATCGACGAGATGAGAAGAAGTAAGTTTTCACATGGATTTTTCTTTCAATACAATATCTTAGGTACGAAAGAAATGTATGTGTTCTTACATAACTTACAATCTTTTTCCTAGTATAAAATTGACGGGAGAGTTTTAAAGTGCAAAATATGTATGAGTAGTTTAATGAAAACAATATTCAGTGTTTGTTTTAGTAATTAGATTTGATACTTGTATATTCACAAGGAATTATTAGACTTGATCGAAAAACCATATTGTTTGTCAAGTCCTTTATTAATGATTTGTTTGTATGAAATTTCTGACTATTTGTAGTATATTTCACCCCACATTTATGAGTCGCTTAATCCACATTTGAGAAATCAAGAAACTTAATCAATGATCAAAAAGTAGAATCAGAAAATAGAATTTTCGGTGAATGTGAAACAAGGACAGAGATTTAGTTTTGAGTTATTTTGCTTTGTGGTCTTACTAATTCCCAAATCGTAATTGAAAGCCAATATAAAACTCCTCAAAAGATATTAAAACGATAAAATAATTATTTTTAGTAATGTAAATCTCAATGCTATAAAAAAAGTTGTACAAAAATGTAAAATAATAGGTAATTGTCTAAAAAATAGTTCTTAAATTGAATAAATAAAATGTATTTTAGTTTTTATTAAATATGTGCAATTTATATTTTAAAAACTTGGAAATTTTCTGAGCTATCAATTGGCAAACATATTCATGTACGAGTATTTAGAAAAATTCCTGAGTGGTCCACGTAATTTATAACTGCAATTAGTGGTCCATGAGGTCCAAATGGCAGTCTCTCTTCTATGCTACATCGGGATGTGGAGAGGGGTGGGTTTTTTCCTTCATAAAAATATGGTGAGAGTGTGCACTTTAAAAGATACGTGTAGTTTTTAGATCTTCTTTCCTTTATTTGACAGTTTTTACTTTCCAATTATATAGAATATAAGGAAAGTATTGTAATCGATTGAACAGAAAGTTTTGAGATCTCTTCGGATCTTTACGAATTGGCTCCAGGCTATTTTAAATTTTTGACGATGATGTCCAATGTAGTATCTGTGTATGTATTGTATGTATGTACGTTAAGAATTTTGTTCCCCAGATATTTTGGGACAGCTCATATTTACTTCTTTTACACACCGCACTCCACTTCCGGTTTCGTAAAATTCAAAATTTTGAAAATATTAATTTAATCATTTAGATTGTTTATGTAACTCTGCGTACAGATTGCTATACCGTATTTCCGTAGACGCGCCGTTTTTTAGATACAGCGCATTTTTATTACGCAAATATGAGTTATGTTGTAGTCGTATATTTTAGATTAGCCTATAAGGCATTTGCAAATATAATGAAGGTGAAAGATAATTTTGCAATGGGTACGTGAATGAACAGGTATGTTGGTAAAGTTACGATATTAAATATATTTTAAACGATGGATCTTTTAATTATGTTCTGGCGTTTGATAATTATAATTTATCACGATTTCTATTGTGTAGCACACTCCAGATTGTTTTGGATGTATTGGATGACTGAACTGACCGATGATGCGAATGAATCTAATCGTGTGCTAGTCTTACATTAAGTGAGGTAACTTAAGAGTAGTCGTGCTTCGTGGTTGGTTTTAATTTAAAAATTAAGATTGAATTTAAACTATAGAGGGGATATGAGATTATAATGTAAGATATTACGGGGGAAAACTGAATGATTCTGTGACTAGATGGGGGTATAAGGAAAATAATTCTAAACATGCTGTGGTTGACACCTTTTGAGATGATGGTACTATTGTGTTTATTTTCATTTGTATAGTATTGAAAGCAGAAAGTGAAATTATGTCGACGAAATTTATGATTAGTGAGAAATATTGCAAGTGAAGTCTACCGATTATAATGAGTTCAATTCATTGAGAAAATTTGGAAGATCTTATTGTCCTTTAATCCACTTAAATTCGATATCTGTATATGAAACCTATGAAATTGGTAGGTTTTATTATCAACGTGCCTTTACAAGAGAGCGTTATGTTGTCGTGTGATACTGATGACTTTAAGCAGTAATTTAATAAGCTGTAAATGCAGCGACAAAATGACACTTTCGAAACTTTGGCGTGGTGATTATTTAATTTGACCAATCTAAAAATAATCTTCCTATTTTTACAATGGTGTGGTCAGGTCTTCATTTAAAGTTCTGGACTTTATTTATAAAACACGTGCTTCTCATTTAGTAGAAAAATTTATCTTTGTAATGATATCTCGGACATTTGTTATGAATGACGAGAAACAACATAAATACAAAAAATGTCTTTTTAGAGAATAATATTTAGGAGTGGTTACATCGCATAACATACGATTTGATTGCATTTTCTTGTTCTAAAATGCTTCATAGGAATCCTATTTTCCGTAATGAATACTTTTAAAAACCGTAAGTGGTAAAAACAGGGGCGGCAGTGGTAATAGCAACGAGCCACGCCGCGAGCGTTAGCTTTCCTTCCGTCTGCAGTGCGTATCAGATGGCGCTGTGTATCAGTCTTCCGCTTCGCGCCCACCCCACCCCACCCCACCCCTTCCCAACCGTTTCCCGCTTCCGAAATGTTAAACCACCCACGCCGCAGCGTAGCAGAAGCTTCTCCTCGGTCTTTAGTTCTCCATTCTGCTAGCGATATCTGATGGCAAACAGAAGAAAATTAAGCTTTTTTGTTCTTCGAGGAAGAATAAATTGACGAGGGTGTTGTGAGAGATTGAGAAGCACATTCGTTAAATATATGTACCCTTTCTTCAGCGATTTTTCTTTGTTTTTTGTACTAGTTTGTCATTTGCATATCTTTTGGCTCTTGTGTATTTCAGAAACCCAGTTATGTAAACGAATCTTTTACCAGGTTTCGGAAAGTGAAATAAGCTTTAAATGCAATGAGGTGTACAATAATATAGACACACCCTTAGTTTGAGAAGAGGGCACAAAAATTACATCAAATAACTTAAGATCTTCCTTCAGCCCAGTTTTTGAATCTTGTAATGGAGGGGTCCCTCTTGGTTGAAACGGTACGTGGAAGGAGGGGTCGATTCAACTCCGTTGTCACCATTTTCTCTCTTTTTGTTTCATTCTGCGAAGGTGTGAGTTGCGAGGGGGAGAAAGAAGTGAGCAGAAAAGTGGAAGAGGAGTACCTCTGACGTACGCTATATTTTTTTTTCCTTCTCCCCTCAGCATGCGCCACGTCGCATCGTGTCGGCTCGAGTCTCTTTGCAGCCTAGTGTCTTCTCCCGCTCTCTTCCCTTTGCCGCTAATGCATGGGTTGCATCCATCACGGAGGGCGCACCACGCCCGCCTGTCTTGAGCGCGAAACTCTATTCTTCTCTGCGTCTCGACGGAGGAACGCACGAACAGTTACCGGCACAACAATCTACGCATGCGCATGAGCGTACTCGGGGGGTGGGGGGCACGAAATGAACTTGCAAACCTCCCCCAATACTCAAAAAATTAATGTAAAAAAAACAAACAGAAATGAATGCAGTTCAAAATTTCCCAATGTAAATCACACATCTAATCGATACATTTGCATGCAAATGTAATAAAGAAATCCATTCATTCATATATATTTTATTGCTCCTTTTAAACTTCATGCGGATATTTCGCCGGAGATTCAGCGTTTTGTCTAATAACCGTTTGCAATCCACGCTGGTTGAGCTATATCTGGCGAAATTCATGAGCTCTAAAATCTTTGATCGGGGTTTGTGTCATGTTTCTACGCACTTATTGCAGAGATGAGATCGACGATCTACATGGCCCCTTAATAGGTCGAGTCCTTGCCTCCCCCACCTTGCCGAAAGATCTGGCTACGCGTCCTTATTTCCGTCATCTAAATAAGGGAACTACCCAGTTGATAAAACGGTGTTGCAAGAATTTTCTGTCGTTACTACCTGTTATTTTTATGAACTGAATGTATCGTCAGTTTCAGGAAGTTACATTTTGTTTGAAGTAGATAAAATACACTTCTCCGTGTCAACAACCTAGCAGAAATTTAGCCTATTGTATTCCTATGTTATGAGGTACAATGTTCAAGAGGTTTTGAAAGTTATTTTTGTGAAGGAGTTTGTAATTAAAATGCGTATGACAATTATAAATATGAAAAACATAATTAAATTACTATTGTTTTGAAGTTCTATCATATTCCTTCCCGGTTCTCTATCAGTTGCGGGATAAGTTGCAAGCTGTAGCTAGTAATTTTCTCGACAGATTCCAAGCAATTGCGAGTAATTCTCAGGAAGCTCCTTATTATGTGACAGGTGTTCAGTGTAACCAACATCTGAATAAGATATACCTCCTTTGTGGATCCCTTGGGCTACGAGGTTTTAACGTAGATTCTTGTGTATCAGCCCTGTTCTGGAAAAAAACTAAGGGCAAAATATACACTTTTTTTACCTTCCACTACTTTTCACTTATTTATTACTAGCTGATTTCCCGGCGTTGTCCGGAATTTTTTTTTTTTCGTTAGACCAATGAAACCATTCACCGGAAGCCTCGCAGATCGAATATTTGCTTCCGATATACAAATGCGGCAGCGCGGTTGAACCATTTCATTACAACGCTTATAAATTCTAAACCATTCGTCCAAACTTTGCGATTTAAAGATGTTTTTATCCTTGTTAAATGCACAAAACAAAACCCCATTCAATTTGATGAAGATTTGTTTTTTCTTTCTTAAATTCCTAATTAAAAGTGAAGTATTTCAACACCTCTATTTTTATAACGTTTTTTCGATAATTTAAATTAACGTTAGTAGATAGACATATGCTGTCGCGGACTTCTTTGTAGAACTCTTCGTAGCGAACAATGTTGCCACTTATAGTTGTCATCTATCTCCAACCGTTTAGGCAGCGTAAACCCCAGCGGTGCCGCAGGTGGTAGTGTTGTCCCAGGTTCCATTCCCGATGGGGACAGAAAATTTGTAGCTTTTCACATTAATGTCCCAGTTAATATATAGCTGTGACTACTGAAAAGCAAACCTTCCTTCCTCTATCCAGTTTCTCCTAGTATTACTAACTCTCCAACTTACCAATTATCCAACTCTAACTATTACTAACTACTTCTACTAACCCCTCCATGTGGGCCAAGTTGTTGGTAAACCCAGCTATCCGGCCCATCTACTAACAATGACCTACCATCCAACTAACTCCTATCCCTCCATGTAGATAAGCTTCAATAGCGCGCTACATTTCACATTTACAAATACAATAATAAAAAAAGTAAATATGGCGGTTTTCCCCTTTTCTTCGACATTTATCTTCAACTTTATTTTTTATCTTTCTTTTCATAAATTAAAAAAAATAAAAGTTAGCCTATGTTCATACTGGACATCTTAACTATCTCATTTCTAAACTTCATCGTGATCGGTTCTGAGGTTTAGTCGTGATTAAGTAACACACAGACAGATACGCTTTCGCATTACGCATTTATATATTAGTATGATTAATCATGTTACGTCGAATGAAAATGGGAGACGGGACCGGGGATCGAACCCGGGACCTTGAGCTTTGCGCGCTCATGCGCCTACCGACTGCGCCATCCCGCTCGCCACCCGTGCCCGTCTAC
>NNCF01130506.1:689887-715753 GCA_002313205.1 Laupala kohalensis | reverse complement strand
ACGGGTGGCGAGCGGGATGGCGCAGTCGGTAGGCGCATGAGCGCGCAAAGCTCAAGGTCCCGGGTTCGATCCCCGGTCCCGTCTCCCATTTTCATTCGACGTAACATGATTAATCTGTTACCTGGCGGTGAGGTTCACCGCAATCTAAGAGATTTCTATATTAGTATGAATTTTATGACAAGTAATTCTAGAGTGACATTTCACTTGACACAGAACATCTATGTCCAGAAAGATTATTTAAAGAGTGTCAGTTGTCAGTAGCTGAGGGAGAGTCAAAAGAGCTTCTTACTAGCCGATGTCCATAAATCGCAGTGCCCATTCTTGCTGCAACTTGAATCGGGGAACAGGAGTCTCGATCCTGACGTGTATTCGTGCCATCGGTTATGTATTTTAGAAATTTAATCGTGTTCAGGTGTATTTCTGACTAGAGGAATGATTTCACTAACTTTATGACAAAATTAACCAAGAAATATCAGATTCAGGGAAATAAATCACGAGAATATAACACGCGTGATTTTGAGCCTGACACAATAGAGCCGTTTGTTTAAATACTAATTTATATTTCTGTACGTAATTAAATATATAAAAATCTTTATTTTTGTTGTTTTTTGGGACACGAAAAGTCGTTTTGTTTGTTTGTTTTTGACAAAGGGGTAATTAAATTGTATGTTTGGTAAACTGTTCCCTGATTCACTGTATCAAAGATTTTCTTTTTCCGAAAAGAATGAACTTTTGGCGTGTATTTGGATTCTCATTTATGCAGTCGATTTTATGCAGCACCATTATTTTTTTAAAATTTGGAAAAAGAAATATTGTACAATTCAACGGTAGAATTTCTTTACTGTGTCTGTCCCCTTCTGAAATTACTTGGTGAAGAGTTTTATGAGGAATAATTGGATTGTTCTTAAGTCAATTAAAATTGAGATAGATTTCGGACGAAAATATTCCGGTTACAAATATCAATATATCTCGATGTTATAATTCAAATGGCGTTGTTGCTATCTCTTCATTTGCAAACATATTCGGAACGTTTTTTCCTCTGTTATTGTATGATAATTCCTCTAATGAGATTTAATCTGGTTTGTTCATCTGATTAATGGTAACTAGGGTAATTACTTCACACGTCTCGCCAGCATCAAGTCTCCATCGAAGAAATTCTCACCGTCGGTGATTATATCTACGATGGAAAGATGGGAAAGGAAATTGTAAATGAATGCATATTCTGATGTAGATGTCAATCATTAGATTTTTCATATACAATAGGTTTAGATAGCGGACCAGTATGCTACGGCTCTGAGACACCGTGGGATAGAAGTCTGTTACCACGATATTCAGTGAGAAATAGAAGAATATTTTACTTGATGTTAGTGAAAGAAAGTTTGGTTCCATGATCATGAAATATCACTTTTAACTTGTAGAGCACTAGTTTCGTAATGAATCAACTAAAAACTTTCTTGTTATGACTATAATAAAACTGAGCCAACCCTAAAAACTTAGGGGTCCTAGCAATCAACGCAGAAATAAAATAAGTTATCACATATATTCTCCACGTCTAGGGTACACGGAAGAAATATGTAAGCTACATTTTGTATAACTTGCTTCCATGTGTGTATTCTGGTTCAGTTTTTATTCTTTCGCAAACTCGGGTATCTATAATTTATACGAGAGTAGAACCTCCCTAAATAATTCTCGAACAACCCATGAAACTCCCGCTATTTATTGTATCCGTCGAGGACGGCTTGTGACTAGTAAAGCGTCTGGGTACTTAACAACAAAGTCCAATTGTCTCAAAAAACTGCAAAATATTGGGGAAGATGATTGACTTCATGAATTTGAAAATGTGATTGAATAATCTAACCTCTCATATATTCTAAATCATTCATTTAGTTATCAAATTATTGCTGTCTCATTACTAAATGAATTCTTTTTGTAAATACTCTTTTTTTCTTCCATCATTCTTAACCAATCTCCAAAAATTAGGCACTTTGATTATTCTTTGTCCTTAAGAAGAATTGCTTACAGACATTTTAACTTCGAAATATACATTTCGTTTAAAATGTTTTCAAGTATTAATTGAATACGACTTCTCGGAAGTTCGTAAGCTGTCTCCTAGTTGAAGTTACTCACGACTCGAAAACATCGTCATACTTCGAAGCTTATGTTCATTACCATCATTTCATTACTTTTATTTACCTTTAAAACGAATCTCTGAATAAACGTTGTACATCCCATTTGGTCCTTTCTTAATAATATTGATTCACACGTTAGTATAACTGCGAAATCATCACCTATTTCTAATAGTGTTTAATTTAACATTTTTCTCGTTTCTTTTTCGTATTCGTTTCGCATTTGAAGAATAACTGTTGTGCCTGTCGGTTTTTCTCGTATCATTCGTCATGCGTCGTCGCAAGCACGGCTTGTGAAATGAATAGGGAGCTACGCACGGAATGTTAGCACGCGTGCATCACGCGAAAATGCACCGAACGCTACTCTTTCTGCATCAAACGTGCGTACGTGCACGGCAGCTTCGCATTGCAGACTATACAGAGTGGTCCATTTTAGTAGAAAGATCAAAAAATAAAAATAAAAGAATTGAGTATCGTAGAAAAAAATTTCAAATAGAGAGTTCATCTTTTAAAGGGGTTCATTCACTCGTCCAAAACTGGACCTTCTTCACTTTTAAGAACATAAATGTTTTAAATAGGAACCTACATTTTTATTTCAGGTTCAGATTCTACGGGAAAAATTACGTAACTTTTTTCTGAAACATTTTTTCCGATAATTGGCGCTGTAGTCATTAGGATAGCACAAGGTCGATGCAACGCTATATGGATCTTGGGATAGCAGCAAATCTCGAGAAATACACACGACATCGAATAAAAGGAAGGAAAATACGTGGTCAATAATTTAAAAAAGCTTCCAGTTATACCATACTGGTTCGCCATCCTCATCTTCTGCGGCGTGGTTTAAGTTTTGAGTACGTATTTTTTTACTATATACTTCGCCATCGGCCTCTCCATTCGCGCGTAGATTCGTTACTTTAACTAATTTGTTCAGATCAACAAAATTCACCTCCAAATAATAATAATAATAATCACTCTCTAGTACCCATCTACCTTCGCTCACTGTAAGTCTTTCAGTTGTGATGGTAAAAATATTTTTATGGGGTTTCCTTAAAATATATGATTTATTAACTCAATTAATTGTAATTTATATTATTTTTGTGTCTTTTGATTGAACTAGTTTCAAATTTTCGTAATTTTCATTGTATTTTACGAACTTGAAATATCATCTGTTTTTATATCTAAGCGTTATTTCAAATATGTAAAATAGAGTTGCTGGGTTTTTCGATATTTAGTTCTTAATGTGCGCAAAAAGAAGAAATTTTGTTCTGCAGTTTGTCATTGGTGGCAATATGTTGTACTACTTTCCCTATTTTTCACGAATTTAATGATATTTTTATGAAAAGATTGTTGAAACAAATATAAAGAAAAATAATTTCTGGAATTTGTGATGTATTTTTTGAGTGGGTGAAAAGTGGTGGAAATATTTGGTGCGTTGTTCTTTATGACTGCCTCATTCATCAAAGCGGAGAGAAATATTTTAAAATTCGAACTAGAAATTTTGACGGAATGTTGTTTATGTAGTTTAAAGGCTCTACGAGAGGGTTCCTTGAAATTTCGATTTTAAGGAAATGAATTAGAGTCAAATGTATTTTTTCGAACTATCACTAAATATCGCGAAGTAATGAAAATTTAGTCAGGGTTTTTGTGTGTGAACCTGCTATTTTTGTCTACACAAATTAAAATTGAGGTAATTCATCGTACCACATACGAAAAGAAAAAAAGCGGTACAAAACTGAGCAGGGTCAGTTAGAAAAGTAATATTAATGATTATACAAATTTTATTTTCCAATCTAAGAAATATAAATCTTCTTTTCAAAATTTGCAATAATCACACATCAATTTATGTAATGAATTAACCAAATGATTGCTCTGAAAGTATTTTACATTACTGAATTTTAGAGGTTATATTTTCATACGTTCTGTTGAGTTCCACAAAAATTTGAAACTTGTTTTTACATTTACCTTTTTTTATAGTCTCTTTCCTGTCTATCGTATTAATTATTCCAATTCCTTAATGATATAAAATGTTTTCATTCATAGGTGATAAATAGCTGTTAATCATTTAGCGTGATATTTTACGAATGTTCGTTTTTTGTTTGTTTATTGCAATATGTACCTGTTTAGTTAAAAGTACTTATTTGTCTCTCTCTTTAAAAATGCATGAATCAGAAACATGTATTTTTATGCGATTTATCTCGTTTTTAACATTGTTCAATAAATTTCAACATTTTGAGTATTGTAAATTTCTTTCTCAAGTGTAATTTTCAACGCAGACCTTAAGTATTAGAATAATCTCAAATTTACTACGTTCCATGACTTTGAAGAATCGCGCGATTTTGTAAAAAGATTCTTTTTACATTAAGAAAAAAAATTAGGAAACATATACCATTAAAACTTTTCAGAGACTGGGGGAAGTTTTAATCCATATTTTACATCTTTTGAGTTAAATCTACCACGAGGAAAGTTAGCTCATTAAAATTCAAAGCTGTTTTCCGGTATTCGGAATGTGTTACACTAGACGATTTATTTTGAATTAACATCGTTACTGAACGATGTAAGTTACCATGTTAATCTGAAGAATTACATTTACCTCCCCTAAGGATTTGCTAAGTTGCTAAGAATTCTAAAATGATTTCTGAAACAGTTATGTCAAGTTTCTAAAATATTTTCCCCTTATCAGTTTGTTCTTCTCGAGTCTATCTGTACCGGATTTCTGTTATTCGTTTGTCGTTTTGTATAATTTATTCCTTCACCTAGCGTCGTACCCGCGGTTCCATTCGTGTGAATTTTCAGATTTTTGTACGAATATTCTTTAATTTCCACTGTTATCCAGTGAAAATGTTATTCATTAACGTTTGTGGTTTGCAATTATTCTCTTTTCACGATAAGGTAAAATTTATGTTGTTTTTTTAAATACCAGACTGATACGAGAGCTATGGCCCATTGTCTGGAGTTACGCACAAGGAGAGTTTCTTCATTTTATAAGATTTCTTGGTCTCCTCGTCTCCTTAGAGGGTAAGAGAACGCACGTTGTTAAATTTACCTGAGGATTTTTTATAAAGTTCCATTTGCAACTCCGTACTCTTCATAAGGTTGATGGCTAAAGACAGGTATCGAGCAATGTTGATTGTCCCACAAGACTGCGAGATAACTTGTCTCATACCATCAAGAACGAGCAAAAGTTATACCACTATAACAGTACATGCTATAACAGAATATTGATTAATAATATTTATAATTCACAAAATGTATAAAACACTTTATAGACGGGCAGATAACGATAGACTAAGACTCGTCAATTACTTCTTCATCGATACCTTGCTTCTGCGATTTCGGAGTTTCGCTTGTTACATATCCTGTTTGATTCAATTTTATTTAAACACGAATCAAAATATTATAACTATAATGATATTATAACACGAAAAAATGTAAATAACTATATGCTTTGCCTCGTTTTTTTTCATTTTCATTAAGGTGTCCTGACATAGATAATACGGTATTTATAATTATCGCAGTTTTGCTTTAACTTATAATGTTTTCTTATCTGTCCCGCAACGTTTGCGATAGAGATTCCAAACACCTACAATATTTTTCACCCGTTAGAATAAATAGTTAGAAGGAATGTTGTTTGAAATTAGTCCTGTAGTGTAGGGTCTCCAAACCACGGCTAGGTCGGGCCTGCGAAATGTTTTTGTCAAACCCGCGGCTGGACTCCTGCCTATGTGATTAGCTCTCTTTGATAAATCTAATCAGTTGACACGGGATCCAAAGTGAACAGGTATTGTCAGTCAAAGGTAATCTCATAAATCTAACATTTATCCACGAAAGTCGAAGAATGACGTGTTAAAAAGTCTTGACAAACGATGTTTTTCAAAACTTGTAACGACTATCCAGTTTTTTTAAATCATGAATTTCTTTTCAGTTACAATAAATGGTGCAAACAAAAGACAGGAAAATTAATATAATTTTGTAATAGACAACATGGGACAAAAATGCAGATTCCTTAATTAGTTCGTGAGAAATAGCAAAAATTATGTATGCATTTAGAGAAAACGACAGAAGCCTGTAACGACATTTCTTCCCCTACGCACACAATAAAATAAGAATTATCGAAAAAAAACAAACAGAAAACTTGGTTTTAGAAATATATAGATTCTAAAATTATACTGAATCACATTCGTAAAATATACTGCAAATAGCAAAAAAAAATTGAAAACTTACATATTACCAAAATTGACTCCTTAAAAATTGGAATTTCATAAAATTCTTTCTTACAGTGAGTCTATAGGATATTAAAGTAAAATCCTAACAAAATTCCAAGTTCGTATCTCTTTTTTTTTTCTCTGTGTAAATGAAGTGAGTCTAAATGTGTGAGTCATTCGCTCAGGATAGCGCCATTATATCATTAGATAAAAATATAAAATGTATTCGAAGTTTTCATAAATATTGAAAAGTGTTGCTCCCTTTCTTTCTCATTTTGAGTCGACCAATGCAAATAAAAATTCTTTTACGTTTAATGGAATAACAATTATATATGGTCTTTATTGTATCTGTTTTTGACGAATAACATTGTTTTTAATTTGAAGCGCTCCGTTATTTGTTCAAGACTTACCGAGGTTTTGGGTGGCTATATGCAATATTTATTGCACATAGGTGTGTGTGAGAGTCTTGAGTTGCGTTTCGTGGTTAAGGAAATCGAAGGGGGAAGTTATTTCCTCATTTTGAGTCATACGTGCTCTATTTGTTATTGTTATTTGATAATGAGAAATGTAGCGTGTTATTGGAGCTTATCTACAGGGAGCGATAGGAGTTTGGAGTTGGGTGATAGGTCATTGTTAGTAGGTGGGCCACTTAGCTGGGTTTACCAACAACTTGGCCCACGTGGAGGGGTTAGTAAGAGTCATTATTAATAATTAGCGTTATTGATACTAGGAGGAGGTGGATAAAGGAAGGAGGGTTCGATTTTCAATAGTCAGAGCTATATGAACTCGGACATAATGTGAAAAGCTACTATTTTTTTTCTGGCCCCGCCGGGAATTGAACCCGGAATAACTTGGTGATGAACTAGAATGCTACCACCTGAGTCACGGAGGGTCTACCTGGTCTGTGGCGCAGGTATAAACTGGTAGCAAATGACATACATTTAAACTAGTGGCAGATGTCATACATTCGTTCAAGCATATACCAACGCAAAGCAATCAGCAGGCTTGATTTAGCATGTGCGTAAAATTGTGTCCAGTAAGGTACGTTTTATTTTGTGCATAACAATTTAACAAATGTTATTTCTTTATTGAAATGTAATTGTACCGTGTAAAAAGTATATTTCGAGTGATCATTATTTTACTTACAAATTCACGATTTTCAAATCTTAACATAGTATTACTGATCAACGTTCGTTCTTTAGTTCCATCAAAAAGTAGGCTAGAAACATTATTGGAAATTTAAAAAATACATATTTACTTACATGGATGCTGTCACGGTAGATACGCCACTAAATCAAGCTCTTCAAAGTTGCCTCTCCGTGCAAGAAACGCTAGGGACATCCTGGGTGCAATTAATGTTTCCTCATGATTTTATTCAAACTGCATTATTGACGTACTGCATTATTCCTTAGTACAGGTTACCCATTTATAATTGCCTTGTACGCTCGTATAGCATCTCGTCACTATTCAGGATATAGATATCCAAAGCATTTCTTTTGAATTTTGACGTGTATGCAGTGCAAAGCGAATTTCTTGTCCACATCCCGCCCCTCTTTTCCTGCGCGTGGACAAGCCCTCTTTGGTTGTCTACAAAGTAAACAGGAAGTAAGTAAGGGACGGTAGACCACAAAGTTCTGTACAACGGATGTGCTGTAGAAAATGCGGGGAAGGAGGGAGGTAATAAGCGTATGGATGTGGTGACATCTACGACCTGGATTACATGTAATGGGTTAATCTGGACGGAATTGTATTCCTTTCTCTTCGAGAGACGTAACGAATACCGGGGATGATTGACGCACTTTTCGCTGATTCTGCGTTACATGCCAAGGATGAGATAAACTGCCCTTACGTTAAACAATTTAAAAATCTAATACATATTATACCAAAATTAAGGATAAACGCAAAGAAATAAATTTTAAGAATTACAAATCGGAGAACTAAGTCGTGTTGATGTACAAATGTCACACAAAATGTATGACACTTTTATGTAAAAATGTAATGTTAAAGTTATTTATAAATTATTAATGAATACTAATAATTTTAAAATAAGTTGCTCCTTATAAATTATTGAAATCAGTGTCTGAATTGAGCTTAAGTAAAGAATCACGGTAATGCGTTTTCTATTATAAATTGTGTGCCATATACCATAATTTCAGTAATATGACAATGTGGGTTCCTTTTCACTTTTTATGGTTACCCCAGAATATGTTAGCTTTTGGGATATCTAATCTTCTTTGAAGATGTGTGATAGTATTCATGTAATTTTTCTAAGTAATGGAAATATTTATATTTCTCTTTTTTGGATTTTTCTTACTATCAGTAGTACGATATGATGCCTAAGAAGGCTAAGTATGGGAAGAACTTCATTCGTATTTCCCTTCATGTGATTTCCTCAAGCACCTATCGGCTGCTTTTGGCAGCGCCTTGGGTCCAGTATTACCGCTGGCCCGTCGCCAGTCTGGCTGTTGACTCCCCCTGCAACTGATGTTGGCCTTAGTCCCGCGATCTTCGAGACACAAACTGTCTGTACACTTAAATATGTATTCGAGATTTACAGGACGTATCATAAAATACTGTAATATGCCCTGATCGATTTTTTAAATTAAAAATATTATACTCCCAATTTATTATTTTTAGTGTTGCTTTATAACTTCTCAAAAGATCTTGATAGTCTTCTTATATTGAAATTGATCTTAGAAAGTTTGAAGGAAAATATATTTGGCTCTTAATGTAGAAGGTATTTTTGTGTTGACAAATTTTTTGTAAGAAGTGGCTATCCGGAAGTAAGCTATTAGGCCGTACAATATATTTTCGACTTCGGTGTTTTACGTTCATTCATTTTGACGTAACGAGGGGGGAAATATCGTTATAATTTTATGATCCCTGGTATGAAGGGAATTTTAATAATTACTTCATCTGCGTCCAAGACATTGTGGGGGATTTTTCTGTTACAATTTCCCTTTAAAGCTAAAGCAGTTTAATATACTGTAGTGTTTATATTACTCGTGTTTATGAAGATTCAGTGTTTGGTTAGTATTGTCACATGCTTAATTTTGATGTAGAGTACATGGCAAATGTGGGTCTGCAGTACGAAATTTTATTACTTTATGTGCTTGGTTTTTTTAAGTCTAACTCGTGCTAAATAATTGTTATTATGATTCGCGGTTTTTTAATAAATATAAATGGTCAAGTTTAATTTTTTTGTGTGTCGTCTTGTTATAATTTTTAATATTATGCAATGTACTATATGGCAAACGTTTTCATGTGACAATGGCCAACTCAGAAAATAAAAATAATATCGATGTTCTACATGAATGATATCTCCAACTTTTGTCTACTAGATGAGCGTCTTTGCCAGTTTCAACGCGTTTTTCTAGCAGTGGGGCACGGTGTAGACCATCCCTTAGTGAGGGGTAATTGTTATATTATCATAATTGTACTTGATATTATGATAATTCGTCTAATTGATGTATGATAAAAATATTTCAAGATTACGAATAATTTTCTTGATAGGATTCTGTAGACTCAAATAGTATAATGTTTGGTTGGATGATCAACTGGTATAAAAAACACTGCGAACTCCCTTATAAATGCGGTCGAACTCCAACAGGGATCCATACATTCATTAGTTCAGCATGCTGGCAATGAAACGAAGTGTCACTGTTGCTATTTACAGCACCGCCCAATTGAGGTTTCCAAATTTAGGTTTCGCGGACCATAAACAGCCTCACATCTTCCGGTCGTTCTCCGCCTTCTGTGTTATCGCATCGCGGCGATCTAGAACAGCTATATGCACACGGTCACCACGTGGAGCTTCACGTGTTGCTTGCTGTTCACGGTGAACTGCGAATTTATATTTACTACGCACTGGAGAAGGACGTGTGAAGCTGAACATGGATACCGTTTGTCTCCATGGAAGAACTGGTACGATCCTGAACTATTTAGTCCTACTATGTTGTGAACAGCGCGAACAGCGGGCATTGTTTATTAATTTTTGCTGAATGTACTCTAAGGAATTCAGAGTGAGAAAGTGATGATGAATTCATACTCCCTTACAACAAGCGAATGTCGACGAGATTTGATTAATGTAGTTTTTGGTTTGCAGACAATTTGATGAATAATTTATTCTGCTTTCCATTATGGTTAAGCAAACAACCCGCCCAGACTTCGCTCATGTATTTTTGTTTTTTTTTACACTCTAATTCTTCTTTATACTTTACAACAGTCGAAAATGGCAAATCTAAAATGTTCCCTTCACATGAAGCACCTCACGTGGCGTAGCGCGCCAGTCGAATGCTTGCCTGGTCCTCCCGAGGCATCAGATGACGGCGGGAGCGGCAGCGATTGCGGCTGCTTGTTAAACTAAAACGCCTGTAAAATCTAAAGTATCCGTCCAATTTTTATAATTTAAAGACATTTTTCATCTTTATTAAATTCAGAAAACACACAATTTATTTAATTTGATGAGGCCTTATATTTACCTACTTGCATTACTCTATTTAGTTGAAGTATTTTTACACGCCTATTTAATAACTCTACTTTGATAATTTAGGTTAACATTTGTAGATAGACATATACTGTCGCGAATGTTTTTGTAGAAATCTTTTGAGGCCAACAATATTGCCATTCATAGGTGTCACGTTCCTCTGATAGCGTAAGCGGATATACGTCTCAGAATATTGTTTCTTCTCCGACTTGATTGTCTATTATTGTAAATTGTTGAGAGTGCTAATAATTCTTACAATTGGATTAGTTTTAATATATAACATTCCTCTTCAGTTCTTTCTTGAAAATTAAATCCAATATTATGGAATTGTTATCCTTATTCTATATATATTGTAAATATATTCTAAATATAACCAGTGAATGTAATAAATCTTATTGAGTTGCCGAAAATTCTCTATTCGATTATCCGGCGGCCTAGAGTCAGCCTATTTATAAAATTGTTAGCTAAATAATAAATAAATAGTCCATATTTTTAACTGGCGGCGAAGGCCAGGCACTTTACGAAAGGTTGAAAATCTTCAGCTATTTAAAAGAATAATTGTTTCATTCATTATCGACCGGATCTTTCTAAAGGGCATATGATCTTTATAAAGAGGCTGATTTTTTTAGGCTTAACACAACATTTTAATCATACTTGGTGTCTTCGTCAGGTGTGACAAATATTATTCATGGCAACAAAACATACGAAATTAGAGGAGAATTCATAGTAACAAAACAATTAACTGGAGAATATGAAATACGTAAATTTTTATACAAAATAATGATATTTCATCAACCGTTTTCTTGCTGTTCGTTATACTTAATTGCATTGACTCTGGAAAACACATGTTTAACTTGAAGACATTGTCTATATTTAGTATATAATTGTCGGGAAGGAACTTACACCGAGCATCCTGTTTACTTATCGCTGAGGAAGCTGTGGAAGGATGTAAAACCGCACATGTGACTTTTTTTATGTTAAAGCACCATCATGTATGGATAATTGTCGTTATATATTTTTACCATATCGTTTCGGAGTTGTTAAATTTGACTCCTAAAAGAACATCACTCTCCTATGATTCGTTCTCAACTAATACTAAATTCGTCAAATTATTAAAAATAATTATTTGTTTTACACCCATATTCCCTATTCATAAGTATGTATTTTCGACACAAAAATTAAATCAATATTATGAGAGATCGTCTACATTTGGGTCGTTTACGCTAGCGCTCTACGGAACCGGAAAGGTTTGCTCTGGCTGGCAATCCAGAGGATGAGTACTCTGGTCGCAGAAATGCGAGCCCGATTCCACACATAATCCCAAGCGTTCGTTATCGAATCAGTGATCGGATCTAGGCACTCTACCACATTAGTGATATTGGAGCGAATAAAAATAATATATTTTGACATAATATTTTTCTTACAGAACACAACTTTCATTCTCCAATACTTTAAAAAGTGAAAAATATACTATAAACAACTTAAATCCACAAATAACTTAAAAGAATTTCAATTATAACTGGTATCGTATAACAGAAAGAAAATTGGCAATAAAAGTATGACAATCAAACATATCCAAAACATGTATCAGAATAAAATAATAAATATAACACCTTCTTAAAAATAAGTTTTTATTGAAGCGATGTACTAAAACGAATAAAATAAGTTAATGTTTTCATTAAAGTAATGCAATGTCAAATGCTAATACCTCCATACACATTTCACATTAATAGATCCTAATAAAAATAAACGTACTTACTATCTTCATCGCTGAAAATGATTTAATATTTTATGTTGAATTTTTTTTCATCAAGCTCGTCGCACGAAATGTTCATGAAAGTGGATACCAATTAATTTCATTGGAGAGTGACAACTCGGTAAGAAAGTACTTGCCGAAATATGTATTTTATTTATTAATTAATCTTGCTAGTTCATTTGTAATACTCAAAATGGCTTTTTAAAAATCATCTTATATTAATTTCAATAAGTAGCATAAGTGAATTAGCATCTGGGAGATACGCCTTTCGATATAATAAACATCTTTTGAGAAACAATCGTGATGATAAAATAAAAGAAAATTAAACGGAAAGCGTAGGTTATGCAATGCGTTATACTTATATGAGAGATATGGATTGTATTTCAGGGGAAGCTTTCCGGAAATAATTTGCCGCGTGTTATTTCGGAATAAAATCATTATTAAAAAACCTTTTTAAAAGTCTTATGTTTGAAATAGACACCATACTATTGCATTGTTAGAGGGTTTATATATGTGTGCAAAATTTCAGTTCAATCGGTTGAGGGGAATTGGTTTAAAATTCAGCTGCAAGTTTTGGTCCAAACATACGAACTAACACGTGAAGTTAAATAAAAGCTTGTAAAAATGAGTTGCTGTGTATTTGAGCTACTTTTCCTAGAGTTCTTCGGTTTTTCTCTTACTAGACCTGTAATGCTTGATGCATAAGATTGAGTGTTAATTAGTCTCAGAACACATTTTAAATTACAATCGGATAAAAAACTTTAGTCTAGTTTTACGTATCATATGCGAAAAATATCACTCCTTTCCGTTCTTCATTTTTGTACTTCTCATACTCTGAATGGTTAGCGCTATAATGCCACAGTAAATTTAACCTTCTTACGTTGTGACTGATGACCTCGCAGCGATGCTTTTTCCGTGCGCCCCAGCTGTTTGCCCCACCGCTCCTAGAAGCTATTTACTCGGATTTGACCTATGTGAACGGCCCTAGCCTACACGAATAAAGGTAAAGAATCTGTATTATTCCAGTGCATAAGATCAAAGACGTAAATCAGGTTGTGAGGAGGGGAGGCACTGTCTTGTCTAATTAGGTGGTAAAATAGGTACATCTTCTCTTCTCTGCAATAAAAGCTCTGAGAAATAACACAAACCCCTGTCGAA
Source organism: Laupala kohalensis (assembly GCA_002313205.1). Lineage (NCBI taxonomy): Eukaryota > Metazoa > Arthropoda > Insecta > Orthoptera > Trigonidiidae > Laupala > Laupala kohalensis. The sequence continues at coordinate 702,025 of NNCF01130506.1, read as the reverse complement.
GATTCTAGAGCTCGTAGAGTTAGCCAGATATCTTAAAGCGACGTGGATTTCAGACGATAATTTGTCAAAATGCAGGAGTAGTAATGATACCACCTCACATACGTTATTTTTAATGAGATGTTACGAATTAGTGATATAAATGTTAGATTAGATGTGAATTTACTGATCTGATGTGTGATCTGCAACCAGAAAAGCAAGGGTTTCCGTCACATCCTCCAGACAAATATCGATTCGGTACTATAAGTTCCCTTCATACCAAAATCTGTCCTTCCCAATTCCCGCTCCTATGTCAAAGGGGTAGGTGGAAAATCAGACCTCGTAGCCTGAACCTGGCCAAAAGACATAAATAAATAAAGTTAATTTGTGTGTGTGTATTCCTGAGGGGGGTCAAGTAAGTGTCCCTCCCTGCACCCTCCTTTGCTATACCCGTGATGTAGACGAACCTCTCTTGTGGGTAGTGTAGCGTCTGGAGCTTGTGTTTGCTTCCGTCGGAGGCCCGGTGTTCCTCGTGCGCCGCCCAGGAAGTAAAGCTGCCACTGAGAGCAAACGTCCGCCGGGAACACGCTTCCTTCTGCGCTCAGACAACAAATCTCGCTTTGGGCATAGAGTGAATTGCATTCTTATCGCGGGAACAGGATATTTTTCACGTTCCTTATGTGTTGTAATATCCAAGCAACTTAAACGACGAGAGAAAATTTATGAATGTGATTAAATTCTAAAATTACATTACATATTATCAGGGGTGGATTTACGAAGGGTCTCGGACTGAAGTCCCCAACTCCTCAAATGAAACGATTTTCCTTCGTAGAGTTTGTTATTGTAAAAACATACATTATGTTTAATATATCACCTTTTAATTTGCATTGTGTAGTAAAAATATTCTAACAAAATAATAATATATCTAAAAAATGTCCTTTGTTAGTCCAAACTTTCCATACCCCTAGACTCCCCCGGGATATAAGCTCCTCCTTCAAAAAATCGGGTATCTACCTCTTCATATTTTAGAGGCAAATTTACGATTTTATTCGAAATATACGAGACTCGTATTTCAAACTGGTTTCTGGACATATTTGTTGTATTGTTTTAATTTTGATACCTCCCTTATTAATAATCTGGGTTTAAATGTAGAATAATTAAAATTATTTAATTTTTGTGGCTTAAAGATGAAACATAATTCTCCCTTCAAGTTGCCATTTAAAATTTCTGAGACCATAGTACTATCGTTTCTTAAGGGAGTTGGTTTTGTTGAACTATTAAATTAGAAGAAAATCCTTCCTCAAAGAGAGGTATTCGTTTTATTTTTAACTCTTTTCTTTTTCTTGCAGGCTCCAAGTGTTTGCGAATGGTGAATTTGACTGAATATTAAGTCATTTCCCAATAATATATTATTTTGTCGCTTTTCATTGGATAATACGTCTATTTTTAAGACAGAATACTATCAAACTATCTAGTATCTAGTACAAATGCAAAGTTTCGACTGTCAAACGTGAATAGTGTTCATGGGGTTTGCGGATACTATAACTCCTTGATTCCTTGACCTCGTCACTAGGAGGAAGCGATGAGGCCAGTAACACCCTCCGGCCGCTTTGTTCCCGAGAAAAGCTCAATGATAGTTGCAGAGCAGGCTGAGTAGACCTGGGAGTCTGTCTAAATGAGTCAGGCATAAGTGAAAATTATCGATTTTTATATATTCTCAGCCACTGAGACAGCCAAAGCCTGAGGTTGCGTGTACAGGGGCTAAGCGGGCAAGTACGACGCTATGTAGTTCATGCCCACGTAGCACCTGTACGTATGGATATGTATGTAATACCGTAGGCAACCCGTGATACGTAGGTGTATGAGCTCAGAAAACACAATACTCTGACTTATGAACAGTACGCATTCCAGTAGTATAGTTCGATGGTTAAAATCATATGACCTCTCTGCGATTTGACTCCTGTCAGTAGCCTAGTACTTTGCCTTCTTAGTCACGCTTACTTCAAGGAAGAATATTACACAATCTCTAAATAAATGTAGATTTTCTATATATGTGCACTACTTTCGGGTCTAGGGGCCGCAGTATTTTGGGACAGCAAAGCCTTTAATATTGTTATAATTAGACTATACGTACTAGACCAGTAAGTATTACTTAAATAATAATAAATTGAAAAAGCTTTTATTTAAGCCATATATTAAAACGAATGAACAAAGTTAAGGTTTTTATTAAGGTAAAGCAATGCCAAATGCTAATACCTCCGTATATATATTTCAGATTAGTAGATACTATTAAAAATAAACGTCCTTGCTATCTTTATCACAGATAATTATTTAATATTTTATGTTGAATTATTTGTCTTCAAAAAGCTTGTCGCGCGAAATGTAAAGAAAATACATGCTTTGGCCAGTACTTACTTACCAGTCAATCATGTCCTATTTGGTATCTACTTTTATGAACATTTCGCACAACAAATTTTCAACATAAAATTTTAATAGTTAAAATAAATTATTGTAACGAATGATTATTGGTTAAATAAATAATTGATTTGTAATGATTTTGCACGTCATCATTCTGCTTATGGTGTAAGATTATTAAATCCGTCTATGCTCTTGGGTCCTTTTTTGGGATGGTCCGTAGCTTGGTTCCGGAGAGTGAATTATTTTATTGGTCTCCACGGGGTTATTTGCAGTATGTACCAGTTCTTTTTTCTTTTCTTTTTTTTGGACAAAAATATTTTTTAAATTAATTTATATTATTTGTCGCGAGCCGGTTGAACTGCCCTAACAATGGACATTTCCGTGAGTTCTTTTAGCCCACTTATCGGTCAACGTAGGAAAAATGAGCTTATTTTCGAACATCTACCTGTCATGTGAATCACTTTCTATACATGTGCGAACTAAGATACTCGTATGTTATTTTTATTTCGATAGTGAGTTAGTGTTTTTAGAATGCCTCTTCCCTCTCGCACATATGCTACTACACAAGTCGATGATAAAGTATCGGCACTGTATTCTACGATCTTTAATTTTCATTCAAAAAGAACGTATTCTCCCCGCCACTTGACCTATGTCAGGCCATTCATTAAATTTGATATCCCCGTGATATGATGAATCATAATTTTATGGCAGTTTGTAACTAAAATTATTAAATCCTTTCACATTGATGCCTTGAAGCACAACAAACTCTATTGCTTTGTGGTCTGTTTTGTGTAATTAATTTCTCTTTCCTGTGCATTGAAGAACTGTTTTTGAATTTATGGAGCTTTCACGTATTGTGGACTAATTGAAAACAATCCACAGCAAGAGAGAAAAAAACGATGATTGTATTCATTTTGGTTACCATGACCATCGGATATTAAATTTAAAAATAACTCTTTCTAATTACTAGAAAGACTGTTTTCATTGGGTTATTTAAGGTTCGTTGCCCTTTTTAATGTGAGGTATTTACAATCAAATTATTGGGTTTTATATTCGGTTTAGAAATATGTGTCTTTTAATTACGGACGAAATAAATATTCATAGGTGCGGTGCCATTTTTCGTCGTGGAAAACATCCTATGAATGTGATTTTTATTCCAAATTGCCCCTTACGGTTTATATTTTTTCGCCTTCGAATTGCCAAATATGAATAATTTAAAGTATAAAATACATTTAGTCTCTCCTTTTTATGTATCAGTTGTCTCCAACACTCCGTGGTTTGACGTCGGAAATTTTTTAAGGACCGTGTTTCCTAAATGTCTTCGTAACTCTATTGAACCACAGTGTGATCACTCTTAATTGTTGCGACAGATACATGAATTTAATTCGTATGAGTGGTGATGCGTGGAGTCAACTCATGATCCGTCTGACGACCGCTGTCGTACACAGTTCACTTCCCGTTCAGGCGTGGGAAGAAATGCTTGTGTGTTATGATGTCTGAGGGAGGGGACGCCCCACGCACTGTGGGAACGCAAATGGGCCACGCGCTTCCGCTCTGCGGCTTTGGTCATCGCGCAGTGCAACATCGTTTGAACTTTTGTATGCGCATATCTCCATGAACTACTTTTGCTGTGGAATAAGGCAGCTAGGTCTAGAATAAATGACAAATAAATTGTTACATTTAAATATGAATGCATTTTTCATTCTTTAATTCAGTGTAGTAATAATAATAATAATAATAATAATAATAATAATAATAATAATAATAATAATAAAGAAAATTATTATTGTTATTGAGTAACATTTTGTTAATATATTAATTAAAATGAACGTTGATGTTTGTGAATGTAAATTTTATGAATTAATTATAAGCTTATCTCCTAATGTGGAGTCAGCGGGTAGAGCTGCTGACTGTGCGGCCAGGGTTCGATTGGGTGGGGTGTGGAATGTCATATTCAAAGGTTTGGGGAAATCCTCTCCTTCCTTTGGATTTGTATCTCACATTCAAACCTAGGGTTGTGACATCCATAGTGTTTACTGAGTGCGCGTTTGTTGACGTCATTATACTATTTCAAAGCAAACCAGAACAACTTTCCATCGTGAGTGTAAATGTAGAGCCATTTAAGTGCCATTTGCGTCGAAGAATTTTTTTCTTCGAAAGGTTAAATGTCTGAGGTGGCGATTGATGTGAACGGAGCGAGCGATGCGCTTTGGGAACGCGCCATCGTCCTCGTCGGAGTCGTCGCCGTTGCAGATAGGGCTGTCAGCGAGATGATGGACCGCTGCTTGCCAGCTGGCCGCTCGCTCCCTCCCTCGCTCTCCCCCAGTGCGCGTTCACGCATCCATCTTTGTTGCCTCTATCTTTCGAAAATTTGTTCACCTTTTTTTCTCTCTCTCCCCTTCCACACTCCGACCTCTCTTCTGTTATTTCGACCTTCCTATGCATCACTGTTATCGTGTACTTTTATCTTTTATGGTTTCTCGTGTCAGTTTCTCACTAGGACTATGTCTTCTTTTGACCCCCCCCTCTCCCACCTCTTTCGTACATAAGTGGCTTTAAGGGTCGATAAACATTTAATAAAATTATAAAAAATCTCCTGACGGTATTTTTTCCCGACTTTCAGCTACTTTTGAATGTAATGAAAATCAATCTTCCATGAAAACTCATACTTATACTCAATAATTCCGTGCGTTGTCAGACTTTTTGGTGTCGCTAATGGTTCCTTATTACTAAATGATTAGTTAAAGGTTTTAGTGGTACCTACTCACAAGTGAAGTGATTACTCAAGAGCTAGAAATTATCGACCAGTTCGAGTTAACTCATGTTTGTAAACAGATGGAGCATGTTATTGCTGAGTACCTGAATATTACTTTTGGAAAAACAACCTTATCGGTATGTGTCACAACTAGTTAAAATCGATGAAGACATCCCTAATGAAATGGCAGCGACATCAGGTGTGCCACAGAGAAGCGATTTGGGACCACATCTATTTCTTGCCTGCATTAAAGGTATCGAACCTCATTTAATAAGCACGTCGTGTAACGAGCAAAACCTCAATATGAAAAAGAAGAAAAAGGGCTTAAGCGTAGTTTTTCGCAGAACGAGCGTTCACAATAGGAGTTGATTGTTTCGACCGGATGCCGTTGTGGAACGTGAGACCGAAGTGTTTTAGCAAGTGTCTTAGGAACCTTGTATCACAGACAATATTTTGTCTGTTGGAAAGTTTATAGGGCTAAAGGTGGATAGCAAATACATCGATGAGATAATGGAAGGGCACAATCCCGAGCTGACCGCCAAAGAGTTTATGAAGCTGTTTTCTCACCAGCAGAGGAGATGACAATTATCCGATGAAATAAGTGATATGTTCCACGTATGGGAAACTGCTGCGTCCTCCATTGAAAAGCTTCTCATCAAAACAGCATTTATTTTTGGGTTAATTTTAATTTTATTAGTATCGAACTCTTTCCACAATTCGTTCTTATCACGTTTTACTATGATTCAGTCTTTGTTCTCTTGAGTATTTCGACGTATGACACTGTCACCTCTCAATAGTAGCACAGCGAAATCGATGTGTAGTGATACACGCGAAGTATATGAGGTCCTGAAACACTTCGTTTTAACGTAATTTCTTCTCCCATTTCGATGTTCACTGAATTAATAAATACCTTTTTTCTTAATGTCATTGACATTATTGATAATATTGACATTATTGACCTGAATAAGTCACAAACCAGTTGGCGAAACGTTGTGTTTTTTAAATTTAAAAGTATTTTAAATCTTCCAAAAAAGATCGCATTCCTTAATTCAGTGAACACTTTGTTACCTACAGTTCTCCTATAAATAAATTAATATGATTTTCAATTTCAGAAAAGTTCGTACATTTCTTTACAATAGTATAAACTTTGTTATATCTGTAGAATTTTCGAAAACGAGTTTTTGGCTTTTACCACGGTTCCGCTTCTCAACGGTTGAGAACATCAGCTAAGTATGCACTTGTATTTTGAACTAATGTTATATTTTATTTTAAACCCTCGGAGAAATTAAAACCCTATTCATACCCATACATTCATTCATTCCGCGTGCATGGCCGTTTGCTTGAGCTGGCGCGTGTATCATGCTTCTATTGTTCTTCTGCTCCGCGGTGTCATGTGATTCCTCGTCGTCTTCTCTTGGTTCTTGAGAATCGTGATTTATTCCGAGATACTCTTAGCTGTGGGAATTTTAATGTCTGTGTTTAGACCCCATCGCCGCAGTGTTCCATGTTGCCAATGTCTCTCGCTCGTTCTCTACTGAGAAGCTTGGTGCGATGAATGATGCTCTTCCCAGAAACTACAGATGTCGTGACGGCAGATTTTTGCTTTTGTGCGGAATCTCTATTTTACTAGCTAAACCCTACGCAATTGAATGACACTAACATATTGTACGATAATATGAACCAGACAAATGTTTTTCGGTTTGACCAATAAATATATTTAAGAGTGATAAGTCCAATTGCACGGTTGCTTTATATAAGCATGAATATGATGTTAAAATGTTTTCTTTACTTCAAGATAAAGATATTTATGAGCCTTTATATAAGGATCTAACTAATAAATTGCATAATCCCAACAATCAGTTTGTGTTAGAGTTATTCAGGAACAAATTAATTGATTTTAACCCCAAACAGAAATTAATTAACTCTAATTCAAACTGCTCTAGCATTCATAGTATTTTAAAAGATCATAAACCCCTCAGGCCTATGGTTAGTTTCATAGGGTCACCCACTTATGAGACTGGTAAATTTGTGTGTAATATTTTGAAAGATCTCTCTCATGATTGGCCAAACCGTAAGAATTTTGTCTGGTAAATTCCAATGGCTGATAACAGCATTACCGATAATATGAACATTTACTTTTATCTAGCAATACTATTTTATTTACCTGTATAACATGGCAGATACTACTTTCCCGATCTACTAGTTGTAGGCAAATTTCACTCGGTTTCACATTATCACTAAACAATGTAAACGAGACATCAGAAAAGTTAACGTTAGTGTGTGATAATGCTCAATGGAGTATCACATAACTAACGAACCATTCCCTAAGAATATTGTGTATCCCAGCATACTCAGACGCATCAGAGCTGTCGATTCTCAGAACTCAAGTAGTCCTATTCAAATAAATGAGTACGTAGCTTCTTTCCTAGTAATTTTTAAATGCTGTTATCTTGGAAAGGAAAATATGAAAGATGAAATAATACGAAATCGCCGACACATCTTCTAATGCTCCAAAGTAAGTTACTTCATTTGTGTGATTTATTCCTTCATCATACCCAGGAAAAGAACTAATTGTTTTTGTACATTTGCTTATTAATGTGTACGATGCTGCTATGGGGTTGAATAGAAACAAATCACTTAAAGTTCAGTTAACAAAAACATACATTTGTAACGTTGTAAATGTTATGTTATGTTGAATGAAAATGGGAGACGGGATCGAGATTCGAACTCGGGACCTTGAGCTTNGCGCTCAGGCGCTTACCGAGTAAGCGCATGAGCGCGCTAAGCTCGAGGTCCCGAGTTCGAATCTCGGTCCCGTCTCCCATTTTCATTCAACATAACATAATTAATCTGTTACCTGACTGTGAGGTACACCGCAATCTAAGATATTTCTATAACGTTGTACATGACATGTGTAACGTGGCAAATATGGTGTGGAACTCAATTTCGAGGAAATGAAATTGTTTAAAGAGGTAACAGAATCGCCTAGTTCACCTTTTAAGACGATTTACGTGCCTTTACGTAAGCGTGACGTAACTTATTACTTTAACACATAATAAGATTGATTACGACATAAATTTTTATTCGCCATGGTAGACTAGAGGAAGAGAACAAGGTGATCTTGACAATAAACCGGTGTTGCATCTTGTAATTGATTGTCTTTCATATATTTGCACGTCGTAAATAATATTAATATAATATCATACACAATCAAGAGAGTGAGAAGACGTAATATATAATCAATTTTTATCTATAATGTAAAAAGAACATTGAAATATTTTAATTATTTTTTTGAAACATTTCTAACATTTATATTTTTAATTATATTAACGATTGCAATTTTCGTAACCTTTAATTTTGTATACTAACATGAAACTCCATAAACGTATGATCTACCTGACCCTCCCTCTCCCCTATGATTTATCGTACGTCAACGCAACGCACAATGGGACCCCTCCCCTCCCGAGTCAACGTGTTTTATGGATGATTCCTAATATTTATCATTGAAGGTCTTCTTCGTCTGCCTCCGTATCCTCAGTCTTTTACTGCACCTGTGTTGAGGTGTTCTCGGTGAACTACACCTGTCTTCTCACACCAAATGTGAAGTTCGTGGTGGTTGAATGGAATGATGAATACAGGGGGCAAAATTCAATCTTGTTGGGTTTACCTTATTTTCATTCTCAGGACTACAATATTGCTTCACAAAGTAATAATGCATGAATACATTATGCGTATTTCGTTTGTATCTGTATTAAATTATTGCGGAAAATTGATAAGTTCACAATACAGTTCTATGGATTAAATATTCGAATGACAGTAAAAATAATTATTGTATAAGGTTGAGGTATAAGAGCCGGGAGAATAAAGAAATAATGCAGAATGTTTTATTTGTTGCGTATTTCGCTTGTCATCTGAATTATTCAGATTTTTTAAACATCCGTCTCACTTTCAGTCCTAATTAGTGCGAATAAATGATGTTCTGTAGTTACAAACTTCCAATTCCTTTTACGTTAGGAAATTAGTGGAAGTTATGTTTGGTTAACAGGAGATAACTTGAAATGAAAAGTACCCCGCGTTTTCGTGTTGAGAATGGGCCATAACTGTCTTTTGTGATGAATTTTGATGAAGAACGAGCTTGTGAGTTACTGTGCGACATTTTTATAGCCCGTCGTCTGATTTCTTTTGGAACATCTCGTTAGTCTATTCAAGGAATGGAAATATTATATTAAGGGTTCTAATGGCCTTGATGATGGCGAACCCTAGAATCCCAATTTTAAAAAAAGGAATATATTATCGGTCTTCCGTTTTTTTCTTTCTTTTTTTGTGTTGGGTAAAATCTTACTTATGCGTCATTCACTATCCCAGTTGCTTGTTATATATCATTGTTTATTAGATATCACTGTTTAAATTTATTTACGACTTTGCCCCATCCTGGCCCGGGTTTTTCTCCGGTTTTCCTTCTGGTAGAGGCGGATTTATCATACAGGTTCTCTAGGCTTTTTCTAGGGGCGGGTCTATTGTAACAATAAATCGTGAATTTAGTGTTATTTCAATTTTTAAGCACTATACTCAGAATAATCTATAGTTCGATAATAACTTACATGTAATTTTTTGCTTAAAATTACAAACATATTGACATTCTATTAGTATTATAACTCGCAGCTAACTTTTTATCTTATCTAGGAATTTTTGCTGAATTTTTTGAATCCGCCTCTGCCTTAGGGCCCTTGATCGGAATTGATGGGATGGTCCCTTGCTTGCTTCCGGAGAGTAAATTAGTTGTTTTTTTCCTCCACGTGGTCATACGCAGTTTGTACTGTTTTTTGACAATAAAATTTATTTGGGGGGACTTGAAAGGAACGAAAATTTATTTTTAAAAAATCGATGATTGACACATATTGAACGGTAAATATTTGAGTAAACTTTTTGTAGATACCGTCTTGTTTATGATTTGGTCAGAATTCTGTAAGATTAACTCATCTGGTATTTTTCATTTTTCAAAAATGATTTTGTGAGACTAAAATTCAAATAAACCGAAAATTTTGAAGACGTGTTTAAAATTAGTTTTATGTTGCATTGTTATGTTTAAGTGTAAACTATCTTTTATGTTAAAACTGAAAGATCTGGTTTGGATGTGAGACCCAAATTCTCCGAATATACTACGTATGTCTTCATATCTTGCGCATTATTATTATTATATTTTTTTGAACGAATAATGTACTGTGTATTTCGAACCTACAACATCTATCACTTAATTTTCATTAGTCATGTAAATAGTAGGATAACGTGTAAATCAACGTTTCAGTGTATATTTTAATATTTTTAGGAATGATGCGCAAGAAACTTCTTGTTCTATTACTTTTTTTATAACGTTTACTCCCTCTCTCCACATTCATTGATGCGATGCTACTAGCTCATGAGACAAATAATTTCCTACTTCAATCTATTGTTTTCGCAGACTAAGGAAATAATTTTTCCATACCTTTGGATTTTTCCAAACCTCTGGGTGTGACATCCCAACCTTGTGGTATCAGAGTGAGGATGTCGTATGTAGAGGTTTGCAAAAATCCTTTCCTGCCAATGAGTTTGGATCTCTCATTCAATTCTGGCGTACCCGTATCTATAGGGTTTTCTCAGTGTATGTAATGACTTTTGTCCTTGATGGAATAGTAATTACGATATTTTAAAAGGAATAATCGAGAGGAAGGCTTTTACGTCAGTGTAATGAAACATTAGTTAATCGTTGTGAATTGGAAAAAAACTTAATATATTTTTACGACGATTCAAACCTTGGTTTATCCAGGTGGAATTTGTCGGGGTGACAGAAACGTGTTTGCGGTCAGATTTCTCGACGTATTCTCGTTCCTCTTCCATTCTTTACACCATATTCTCTCGTCACAGTCTACCTAATCAAAGTGTCATCCGCCTTGTGGAAGTGCTCAGAAATAGAATCTAGAACTCTCGCAATTCCCGTGCAAATTTACAGGTATTATCTTATTCTCCATGTGCTGACCTTGACAACGATAAAAATCGATCATATAAGCGGGTAGTATTTTAAAGACAAATAATTCTAACTTTTACTGTGTTTGAGTGTAAAAATCGAGTTTGGATGGAGGAAGGCTCAAAGTATCATTTGGAACATTTTTTCGGGATACTTAAGCCTAGTTGCTCTGATGGATATACTACCTTAGCCGTATTGTAATAAGAATTATACACTCTGTTGCATTACTTCTTCATAAGAAAATATATTCCAAGTTACTTCAGAAAACGAAATTTGTCTTTGTCTCCTATTGAAAATACAGTTGCAATATTACTCTCTGATCTGGAATATAAAGAACCAAAATAAGAGCTTCGTGCACCTCACCGTTGCGCTTCTCGCACTGACGATGACCTTGGATTCGTCCGATACAGCAAGACACTCCGCTCCCAGCTGTTGTTTCCTTAAAACATTACAGGAATTTCTAAAAGTACAATCGCTCTTGACGCAAGTTAATTCTTCGTCATTCACATGTACACCCAAAACTTTTCACGTAGCTTGTATCAGTCGCTTATGGTTCTCGAAGTAATCAACTTTTGTGTTAACCTTTAAATAATTATTACATGGAATTCATTTTTTTTCTTCCAATTACAATACACCTAAATTGTATTGTACATTGTATTTCACTTATTAATACAATGATCACGTGGACGACTTCTTATTCACAATACGCTCTTCAACGTAGTGAATTAATAAGATTTTTTTAAAATCTTCCAAACAATTGTTCATAGTGCATAAATAAAACGAGACAGTTTATATACACAATTTAACGCAAGCTAGATTACATGAGCCCACACTTCCTTGCACCACGTGGTTTTGTAGTCCTATATTTTATGAGTTTCAATAAGATTCTATGGATTTGCTATTGCAGTTCGACACATTTCATAATTTAAATATGGTAAAGACAGAATTATTAAGACTTATAAAATGTATTTTTTAACTTTTTTTTGCT
>NNCF01130506.1:668899-689634 GCA_002313205.1 Laupala kohalensis | reverse complement strand
TCCGATAATTACGTAACGCAAGCTCTACCTCTCCCTGTTAAGAAAAGTATTTTTATACCCCAACTTAATTGTTAGTTCCTTATTCCATCGTTTCTCAAAATTGCTCTATGCTCTCACTGAGCGGATGAGTACGTGGATTACACTGAGAAAATGTAAGGATAACAGCGTCTTATAATACATCGTTATGTAACTCCACTACCCCGCCGTAATGCCATGTAATGATATCACAAGCACCTACTCTCACCTCCAAGATGAGTTACACGGTTTTTTCTATGATCCCTATCCTGATTCGTTGTGAAGAGAATCATGTCGGCGTTCGAATCCTCCCGCTCCGCCGCGCTCAGCATGACCGCTCTCCGCAAGAGGCCGCGTCGGGCGTCCCCTCCACATCTTCCCCTCGACACCGACTCTGCGGCGCGGTGGCGCGCAGCTCTCCCCTCCAACGCTGAAGCAGTCGCGCGCCAGCAGCGGTCGGAGTGTGTTGTGTTACCGCACTGCACTCTCTTTCGTCCGCTCGCTCAGCCGACCGACCGTCTGCTGTTCGCCGATTCGCTCCTGCTCGGCGTGCGCGAGTGTGTTTTCTGCATCACCTCCCACGTCGTGACGGAGGTCATCTGCTGATCTTGTGTGGTGTGTGTGGCGCAGCTGCGAGCTAGCTACGCGTGTGGTGGCCCCTTCGAGTTTTGTTGTGGTTGATGCTGTGCTTGGTGTGAAGAGAGGTGTTGACGGTCAGTCCAGGTTGGAAGTTTGTTTGTGAAGAAGGAAGAGGCGGCGTCCGACGTCGCCGGAAGGCAGTTCTTGCGTTGCATCGTACCATTGAGCGGAGCGTGACAGGTAAGAACAGAGTGGGCGTTGGCACTCGCGTTTTGTAACAAACATTGTCCACATGCTCTCATTTATTGATGTGGTTTGTTGCCTAACGTTGTGCTTGACTTCACTGAATGTTTTCTCGAGGACAATCCTCACCTATTTCAAACAATCGTTGATCCTGTATCTCAAATTTACCGTCGTCCTCCTTCCAAATTCCTTTCTTTTGAATAGCATATCCAAAGCCTCCCAATCTCCCTGTATCCACCAATGAATTGTAAAATTATTACAATTACTGTACGGAAGTTGTGTTGTCATTAACGTGAGAATACTCTCCCACGAGGTATAGTTTGACTGTCATCTAAGTTTTCGTCAGCTTGATCTTCTTTGGTGTCCCTTGAAAAGTAAATTCTTCCGTCCACAGTTAGGGTTTTTTATTCGAATGGTGCATTAATAGTACAATGAATTGTTGTTAGTTTCACTTGTGAGTAGATTATTATTGATGAAAATATAATTGGTGATTCATTGATATTTACATCTTGTTCTGGCATATCTACTGGATTTTGTTTCTTGTGTAACATCATGTGATAACCTTGTTTGTCACTTGAATGTCTGCGTACCGATGTTATAAATAGTTTTCCCCAACTCTTAGCAACTATATTCCTGTCAATGTTGTCAATTTGTATGTTAATGAATTGTGTGTTTTTCACTTCAATTTTCGGCATGCAGACACATTTGTGTGTTGTCACAAACCATTCTGAGTTATTTTTGAGTCGTGTTATTCATTCGATTTTCAATTTTTTTTTCAAATGATTCCTGTTCTAGTCATTTCTTATTTTATTGTTATTATACAAAGATGCATTTGCATTTCATGTAGTTAACGTTTTCGTAGATTCCATGTTCTAGATTTTCTCGGAATCTTGTACATTTCCGAGTTCCCCGTTGTCAAGTCATGAAACATGATACCTGGTGGTCACAGTGAGCTGTATATTATTACTTTGAAAGCGTGTAACCAGAGTACTATTGACCGCATTTCGTGGAAATGTATAAATTAAAAAGTACGTATTATTGCATTACGAAAATGTTTTTGTTCTTTTACCTTTTACGATGTATTTCAACGTATGGTTTGGATCTGAAGATTTCATTTTTTTAGTCACCTCTATATTAATATATTTTATTTCAGTGAAATTTGAATGTATACCAAAGAAACCGCGTACCACGTAGAGGATAATAATAGTGCATGTGTCTTTTCTGTCTATAGAAGGCTGTGTAATTTTTTATATCTTGGAGGGAATCTTCACTAAAAATGCGACTACTTGAAAATTAGCAACGTGTCTCTCCTGGGAGAAGGCGCACTCTTTCCTGAAATAAATTAATAAATCGGTAATTTCCGGATGAATTCGTTTTGGATATTTCATGTATTCTGTTTGACATGTGAAAGTTGTGTATTTACCAAAGCAGATAGGCTTTGCTGTTGGACGAGGCATGTGCCCATCCGCGCTTCTCCTTGATTGTACTGTCTGTAGAACAAGTTGTGTGAAGTCAAACTATTATGTTAAACACTATCTAGAGATGCTGTTAAACACTATCTAGAGTTGCTGTTAAACACTATCTAGAGTTGCTGTTAAACACTATCTAGAGTTGCTGTTAAACACTATCTAGAGTTGCTGTTAAACACTCCTATAAATTCTTAATTTGGATGAATAAATCCTTCATTTTTATTATTTTACTGTCATTCCGACTGTTCATTTGCTCTTATTTCGCGAAGTTTTACATCACATTTTGTGAGAGATTCAGAGAAGGGATGTATTTTCTCCTTATTTTCTTGTTATCCCTCAATGACAGTTTTCGTTCCGTTTTTTTTAGTTTCAAATACTTGTCAGTTTAACTAATTTTTTTTCTGATGGATATTATTAGGGAATTTTTATGTGTGATGGTGCTATGAGTCTTGTTAATAGGCCACCCACGATGTCGCACGTTGAAGTTTCTCAGAAAAGTCACGTTGGTGCGCACTGTATTTTCTGGTTCTTGAATATTGTTCGTTTCATTGTTTTAATTTTGTTAGTGCTACTTTTTCTACCATCGGTCATACAATTCATTTCACTAGTACAATGACTAGTACAAAAATTATTGGTTCAAACAAGTTATCTTTGTTGTCTGTTGTTCTATATTTAGTATTCCTGTCACAGAACATTGCTCATTTCCAGAAATAATCGTTATTTATTATTCTCTAATATTTTCAGAATTCATATTATCTTAATTAATTTTTTCTTTTACTCACCTACGTACATTTTAATTTATAATTTTTTTTTTTTTCGAAATCGTCAAGTGCCTGATGGATTTATACCGCTTTGAAAATGAAAAGTCCAGGTCTCCTTAAATTCTATCATTTGACGTTTGAAACAATGAGAATGGAAGGGATGATAGCTGGAAATGATCTCTCATCAATTAATATGGGTTCGATTCCTGGGATCAGTGGTTGCAAGACGATGCAATGGCTGACAGCCGGAGAGCGCTAATCCCCCATGCTGCTGTGCGTGACACGTGGCTATGAATGAGGCGTGCGTTGAAGTCTCGTCCGGTGGTGACGACCGTGCTGGATTAAACAGGACGTGCAGTGTAATTGAATTGAGACGTTCTACGAGACAAAGGCTTCTATGTTCATTAGACGTGATGTGTGCTTGACCATTACGGGTTTCTTTTTTTGAATATCTTTTTATCCAAACGGTTTCGGAAGAGTGTTTTGGGATTTTATTTCTTACTAGTAAAAATTTACTTTCGATTTTCGATCGAATGGTTTCACATTAAGGTGCGAATACACGGGCAGTGCTTCTATGAGTTCTGAGATATTGGCTTACACGACGGCTGCTATATGCAATGTTTTATTGACGAAACTTATGGCAGTGCTCGTAAAACGTCACTTCCGTCAGTAAACGCTGCCCGCTGATGACACACGAGCACAACGATCGCCAGTGACGCGCATGCAGACGTATGTTTACGCCGAGTGAGGTTATGTCTGTTCATTGTTAGTGAGCTATACCCGTCAGTATGCCTATATTTAAAAAAATGAACTTGAGTATATTTGATAAATAATGAATATTTTAGTAATTTACCATTGGTAATTATCACAGAGAAATGTAAACTGTAATTTAACAACTATCGACTATTTATCTCAACAATTATTTATTGACGATTAATAACTTATAGTAATAATACGTACGTACACACGTTATTTTCTTCTTGTTTATCCTTCCCTCTAAACGGAAAGATAACGTGATTTTATATATTTTTCTTGTAAGAACGATCCCGCTATCGGCTGGCAATCGTGGTCAATGAGGGAATAACTGGCGTGGGCTAGTCTGAGCTATCTTGAATGTCACTGTTAGTTTGTGCTGGTGGATGTTAGTGTGAACACGGTACGAGAAAATTCGTTGGCAGAGTACATCAGTTATCTGACAACGAGAGGACAGTGATTTTTGACGACTGTTCTCTCGACTGACAACGATGACAGAATAACGGACCAGAAACACCGCCCGAGTATTTGTAACTTTGACTCACTTTTAAAACATTTTATGTGAAGACGCGGTTAACATTTTTGAGTGTTGACAAGTGCTCTGTTCTAGTATTGAATGGTTTAATACCTCTTGGTGAAAGAAATCAGATGGTACTTAATTCTCTGGGGAAAAGTGCGATATTCATTTTTAACTCCCTTTTTTAAATGGTATTCTTATCCTGCAGCTCCGGTAAGCCGGTTTAGATACAATTGTGAACTAAAGTATATTATATTTGTGCTCTACAACCTTCCCATAACGGACTATCGAGTTAAAGATTATAACATAACACATTAGGTTTTTAACGAATAATTTTTAGAGGGTCGTAATTCAGCAGAGTTTATTACTATTTTTATTAATTGTCGAATAAAAATAGTCTTCAACGTGGGTTTAATTTAAAAATAGGTACAGCTATCTTTAGAACTCGAAAGACTATTTCATATTTGTAACTTTTTAACATCCTTTATTGTTATCATCGTCAGCATTAATTTTACATTTTTTTAATATCTTTCGGAAGTGACGTCATTTATAATTGATATATATTTTTTTGGGGGGGGCTTTAGGGCTCGTCAATCACTTGCACTTTACATCTTTCATTTGCTCGAAGTACAACAAACCCAACGAATAGGAGCAAGACGACTGGGTTAAAGCATTTGAATACACTGAAGCAGTAACATTGTTGCCATTGTTAGAGATTCAATGTAATTCATAATTAGAAAACACATGTTCTTTTACAGATTATTTAATTCGAAATCAGTGCATTAAATTTTCCTTCCTTTCCACATTATTTTTTAATGACGTGATCGTTGCAGTAGGAGTGAAATTGAAATAGTATTAAGATTGTACTTCATTCTCGCAGCGTGTAATATAAAGTAATATTTTACAATCCTTATACATATACAAAGTAACAGAGAAATGGAAATAAGCGTATTTTTATGAGAATGGTGGATATTTGTCTTTTACACAGCCATTTTAGGAATGTATTTCTGTGAGTTTGAAAAGGTGACTTCAAAGGCTCTAACTACTCTGCTCTTGTCCAAGTGTGTATAGGGAGAAGTGTATTTTGCCAACAGGTGGGGTTACTTATCGATCTGTACCCACCTATCCTATACGGTGGAGCTGGCCTCTTCCAATGGAGAAAAGTTATTTCATGAGCTTCGTAGAGATGCATAATTTCTTTTCAGTTATTCGTATGATTAGATGGCTTTTGCCCTCTCCCCCACTAATAATACGTATATAATTTAAATGCTGATTTAGGTGAATACGCGTACAGTAAGAATTGACAGAGTATGTTCTGTATCTTATACTGTGAGTTTTGGAAGAGCGATCTAAATTATAGATGGATTTATTCCATGCCAGTTTTTGCTGTAACTTGAGATTTGTTCCTTTTCAGTGTAATCGAAAAATAAATTTAAAAATTAATTCTTTTTCTTATCTAGTCAACTTACTCGTTTCAAGCATTCAAGAATGAAAGTCCAAAAAGGTATGTCCAAATTCTGTGACGGCAGAGACAAGTAATGTGTTGTTTCATATGTTTCCATGTGATTTATGTCATTTTCGTCTGCTATAAAACAAGTGTGATATGGGATATCTAATGTTCGAATACAATTTGTGACAACTATTGGATGTCAGAATAGTTTGACTTTCCTTCTGTTGAGTCATCGTAAGAGTATTCAATAACGCAAGTAGAAGCAATAAATACATCCGTCGTCCTTCTCTGTCGGCGTAATTTAATTTCATCGAACAACTTTTCAAACTGCTCAGTCACAACCTCAACATAGCTTTTTTACTTTATAATAATCAATAAGATGATGTATGAGTAATAAATTTATGAATACGGTGTTATTCTTTAAACGATGTAATTTTTGAGTGCAGATCAATCACTGTATTTCAGAAGTTTCGTAAGAATGTTCCATACATAATTCGTATGTTTGTTATCTGTAAAATGAAAATATTATCCTCCATTCTTCTGTGTTTCATAATAATGAGCATATTGTCAAAAATCAGTCTGCATTTGATCACGCAAGGGTAGATTGCAATAAACTAATTTACTCTTCGGATGCAAGCTAGGGTCTATCCCATCAATTCCTATTCTGAGTTCAAATTATTAATTGTCATTTTTAATAATCATTACGCCATTGCTAATTCTTATTGAAATAGTGATTAGTTATTTATTGCTATTATTGTAATGGTGATTATTGATGATTATCCATATTGTAAATACTTTGTAGAAATTTAATTAAATAAACGACCCTCTGTTCCCACACTTTGGTCTGGTGTCTAACGAGGAACTTTTTTCCTGTAATTTTTGTGCAACAGTTGCGTATGGTGACCCGTAGTAGGAGCCTAAACATCGTGAACATTATATAATTGTCAATAAATCGTGTCTTTAAAAATAAGTTCGTTTGTTTAATTTTATTGGTGATTATAATAATTATTGACATTCTTGAGTGTGAAATGTCCCGCTCATCCACCGCGTGGTACCCATCGCTCCATTCAGGCAAAGTGGACTGCTTTGAATTGAATCGAACGTTTGTCGCTTCTCGGGAGCATTTCCGTTTCACCGGCACTTTACGGTTTAATTTCAGACTTGGCTGCTCGGTGGGAGGTGAAATGGCTGAAGGTCAAGGTGCTGCGTTCCAAGCAGTTCCGTTTTTACTTCATTTGTCATTTGCTGCTTTGCGAAAGTTAATTGAAGGTCTTGTCGAAGGGAATGTTCTGACTTCTGACAAATGTTCGCAACGAATTCAAGTCTTCTAAAGAATTTTTTGTGATGTCGAAATAGGTTTTCGCAGTACATTTGTTTTGATGGATTAACTGTCAGAATTCTATGAAGGTTCGAAGTTGAAGCACCGAAGAAAGTTTCCATTTTTCTCGGGGTCATGGCCTTTTGATAATTAGATGATCAATTTCACATTGCTTGGCGAAGTACAAAAATAATGGAGGTTCTAAGTACTAGTTATGTATAATATTAAAATCTTGCGAAGATTAATCTAGTAACTTAAAATCATAACTATTAAAAACGTTTCGGAAAGATAATTTCTCGATTCTTTGCGTGGATTGTGACTTACAATAAAAATTGGTATGTTCAAAATATCTCTGCCTTGGTGTGTCGAGGAATGTGTGATTTCTCAGCTAACAGGAAGTTACTCTGCTGAATTTTTCGGCTAAGGTGTTCCTTTTTCGTTGTAGGCAATATCAAAGTGCTGACAAATGTGAATTCCGCCAACGAATATTTTTGAATGCTTTCCTTGCATGAAATATATAATTAAAAACAAAATTTTAAAACCGTTTTACCCGTATTATCAGTGACTCTGAATTGTGTAACGATAGTCTGATACTTAATACTTTCCTTCATCTTATTAGGTAAATGTTAACATCCATTTACTTATTAGGTAAATGTCCGTGAGTTTATCTAATTATTATTCTTTACTAAAAACTTCTCGCTATATAGTTTGCAGCATTCGAAACCTATGAAAAGAAAATATAGACTTTTATAAGAATCTTATAGTAGTCCTAAGATCATACATATATTAAAATTAAGTGATATTTCTTTGTACTATATTTCGTAGTACGTAAAGACTTCATATCTGGTAGTTCGTTGGTACTGACAGTGATAGTATTATTATTGTAGATTTATATTACAAGTTACACCACAACCATACATATAGTGGGCTGATTCCATATAATTTATTGGCAATAACGTTTATTATGGGTGTATTTATTATAGAGAGATTTATGGTATATGAAGTTGAGATAGTTTTTATGTACAAGTTCAATGTACTTCAGTAGCACTGCAATACTTCGGTTGTTCTGTTCCTTCATAATTAATGTTTCTGTTCCATCTTGCTATACGTACTGCGATTTTTTACGACATAGCTGCATTGGATTTTTAATGAGTTACATTTTTTATTATATCTTATCAGTGTATTTCAATCAGTCAAAAAATAAGAACACGCGGAGTTACATAATTCAAGATTTCCTCGCGTTATCTAAGACTACAGTGGATGTCAAATGTCTTGTTTGTGTTTTTTTAGTATCTTCTCTGGTTAATGTTTGTTGTGCTTTGTTTGCAGGCTGGTGACACTATTGTGTTGCTATGTAACTGACTCTGTTTGTTGAACGTACGCGTAATTTGCTACCGATCTTTTGGTGACGTCTTTCAGTAGCCGTTGTAACCTAAGTGTTGTAACTAAAGAATTTAAAATGTATCAGCTCGGTTTTAAGAGAACGATAAATCCACAGTCCATTTCTCCTTGGCATATTTAGTAACAGAATAAACTTCTGTTATGAGATGAGACATTTTTTAAATCTGAGCTAATGAAATACGAGAACTTTTGTTTTGAGAGTGTATTTCGTAATTATTGTTGGAGGTATTTTCTCGGTTTCTCTTACCCAAGTACAAAATATTATTATTCTTTTAAAATATTTGCGAGGCGCAATGCATTCTTCCGTACATCTCTCGTAACAGTCAGTGCATTTACATTCCTGCTTATTTAAATTCGTTCTTCTCTTAATTCCTTCAATTACAAACATTGTCTCCACCCTTGATTTACGTTCCTTTTATTTAGGTGTTAATTCACAGAACTTGGATGATCTCCAATGGCCTATGCATAGATCTAATTAATTCCCTGATCTCCAAATCTGTTCGATTCAAAACTTGCCTCCTCCAACATTTGGTTATGATACTCCATCTTTATTTATTGATTTGTGAAGGGCTCTTGTCACTCGCTCTTGAAATCGTATCCATTGTTTTTTTTAATAAAACATCGATCTCCTCACAGCACACTCGTTTAGATTTCTATCTCAGTATGTCATTGGGTTAAAAAACCAATAAATCTTCAAAACAGACTCATTGTAATCGTAACGGATTATCCCCTCGATAAAATTCGAAAATGATTTGAATAGTTGTGATAATGTCTCTGAAGTTAAGTTCTTAATGAACTTCTTGAATCCCGTCTTGAGTAATTTTTTCAAGAACTCCACTGTCTTATCCCCACGTCAGAATATTTGTCTTTTTTTCAGTTTTTTTTTGGGTATTTTATATTCATCGTCGTATGGTTTTGTATCACCTCCCCTATTTTCATTTCATCTCTCCCTCTCCTCCTTTCTCACGCCGCGCCTCATCCCGCTGAGTTCAACGAAGCTATTGCGTTGCATTTGCATGCAAACGTGGCAGCAACGCCCCCTTTCCCACCCACCCTTCTTTCAAAAACTGTCTGTCGCTCGTTGTGCTCTGATTACTGCTGTTCTTGCGGCCGCTAACGCCGCTCTCCACCCCCTCCCCCTCACTCGCCACTCGTCGTTTGGGGCGACATCACGGAGAGTGTCTTTCCTGGCGAATGTGAGACATTTTCTCGAGAGACGCAACAGGCGAAATTCGGTGATTGCGTCAGTAATATTCCTTCTTGTTGTGTAAACTTCATTTGATTCGTATGTGAAATTTCATTTTTTTTTCGCTTTGTGAAATAATGAAAGAGTGGTGAACGGTTTCACAAATTATATCCCTCGTAATTTATTGTGCTCCTAATGACGTATTCCAACTTGCCGATGTACGACTAATTTTGATATTCCGTTTATTGTGAATTAATGTTCGAAAATAGACGATATGTGTCATAGATTGTATTATTAATGGAACAATATTATCGTTGTAATATCTGTAAAGTAAATGAGCTATCAATTGTGTGTGGATGAGTTGTTTCAACATTCCCTCCTTCGTTAGAACATTCCGAGAGCTGTCGTTTGGGAACTACGCAAAAACAGAAGGCATTTTGTTAGGCCCGAAATTCCTCTTCAGCTAAGTATCGATTATTTGGAATAGGAATGTAGGCGCTAAAATAAGCGCAGAAAGGTTTGCCGTTTATTGCTTATTCCGATTGTTTCTTGTTTGTCCTTGCCTGCAGCTGACTAAACAAAATGACAGATCGGTTCATTATGATATAATGCTGTGTAAACAAGTGACAACTTAGAGCAAAACCAAAAATAATATTTCAACCAATTGTTCTAGTGATATCTTCTATCAAAGTATCGATAGATACTTTTTACATGTTATCAATTGCTCTTGCTATGTTATTTTTGAAAGGGACCGTGCATTTTTGTGCTCAACAACGTCACAATAAAATTATGGGTAAATAATAATTACCCCTTTATTAATCCGGGAAGGCAATTATGGAAAATCATTGAACAGTTCAATGAACACGTACTGAATAATGTTATAGGTGACGACGCATTATCGGTTACTGAGCTTTGCATTTTGCCTCTTTTTTCTTAAGTGTGAGTAAACTTCACAGTTTATAAAAAACTTTATAAATTTTCTCGATTATATGTCAAGTATCGTGTGTACAATACACATTACACTGAGTATGAAGCATTCCTTCGAAGAAAACAGTGAATCACTAATTACAGTTGATTAATGATCATTTGTTTCTACTTGATTTTACTTGTTATCAATTAGTGACCGATAGTCTTCTTCTTATCTGGCACAACAACCCCCTTTGTTGGCCTTCGCGGAGGGTAGAAATCACTCCCCGGCACTAGAAAGAGGAGATGTGGTCAGAATCTCGCTCCGACCGGTTCGATCCTGGTACTCATTTTATAGCAAGCTGAGTAGGCCTGGGAGCCAATCTGGATGTTGAGGCGTGATGAAAATCCCCACCTCACTGGGGATCGATCCCCGGCCATCCAGCCAGCAATTCAGTGCTCTATCCACTGAACCACGCTGACTCCAGTGACTGATAGTAAAAAATGATTATTCTTCCTCTGCCATGTTATTCTATTCGAGTCTATTTTATTCGATATTAAACTCGTTGAAATATTATAAATAGAATCAATGACTAAGGAAACTAGTCGATACGATCATGGCACCAACTATAGTTATCATGGAGTAGCGAATAACTGTATCATTTTCTGAGAAGCAAACTTATGCATGAGATGAAAAAGAAGGCGGCGATTGTGTTGGTGGGTGACGCTGAGTGGTGGAGATGATACAATGGCGTCCCTCTCTTTAGAGTGTCGTGAATGCGGTTGTAATTTGCACAACAAAAACCGATTCTGTGTCTCCGCCCTGACGCGTTTGTGCTGCGGAGCCTGTCTACACACAAGACGTACTCGAGCTTCTGCACTCGCTCGCGCCCGTGAATCGATGGGAGATCGATGAGTAGAACGGTGTTTATACTGCGATTCATATAAAAGTCAGCATGGGAATTAAATAGCATATTTCCTACATCAGCGACATAAAATTGGAACACGTGGGGAACCTACCAATTAGGAAAGCTCTGGGCGTATTTCTGATCCGCTGACGTTTTCTGAGGTTAGTGTGAGGCAAAAAAAAGACACGTAAAGAATAAACATATTAATAAATACGAGACGCGGACTAAAGATGATAATCACTGGTTGCCCGAAGATGTCACGGTCAATGTGAGGAACAATCCACAAGAAAGTTGGCTACAAATTCGAGTAAAATTCATTTTAAATTGCTGGAAACAGAATATAATATAACTAGTGACATAGTGAATACCGTGGCTGAGGGATTTGTGCATCACTAATAATTCTAGTTCGTTCGGCAACGCTGTGTATCACATATATTTCATGGGTACCACTAAAAATCCGGCAAGTGAAAAAGAAAAACTCTGTTTTCCCCATCGAGTTTGGGAAGCCATAGGCCACCCTAACACACACAATTTTACATGAATCCTAGTACACTGAGGGAAAACGTCTCCCAAAGATTCAGTACTTGTAGCGGTATGTATCATCCTCATCGTTGATATATACTCGAGTTCAAGTTTTAGATCATGCTTATCGGATTTAAATCTGTTATGAAATGAAACTTATTTTTAGGCGTGGTATAGAATAAATTCGTACGGCAGGTGACTTGCACTATTTTGGAGGGTGTTGAATCGTAAGTGTACATTTTCTGTTTCGATAAAAAAATGAGACATGTTCCAGAGTTATGAGAAGGAAGTTGCTGACTATTATTCTCAAAATTGGGATCGAGATCCTGGGGTGTTGCTGCATACCCAGCAACCGACGTTACGACCATGTTTCTGTACCCTTCGTCATGTATAAAATATGTCTTAAGAAGCAGAACGCAACAGAAGGATATCGCTATCAATACAAAGTAACGTTAAAGTA
The DNA here is from genome assembly GCA_002313205.1 of Laupala kohalensis. Taxonomy (NCBI): domain Eukaryota; kingdom Metazoa; phylum Arthropoda; class Insecta; order Orthoptera; family Trigonidiidae; genus Laupala; species Laupala kohalensis. Next base: position 677,146 of record NNCF01130506.1, on the reverse strand, counting down.
TTTTCGTACCTATTGTCTAAACTACGAGACCAATGGTTGATTGTTTGCCAGAGCGTTAGCTTGAAACCCAGATTAGATTTTAATGTATTATAGATTATCTCAAATTCAATACAGAGTATGCACAAAAATTATTTTTATTTTATCACTAGAAAAGAAAACAGGCAAACCATAAAAATTCGAGATCTAGAATAAGTACGAAACATGCGAGGACTTGTGAAGAAAAGAAAGCTACACTTCGAGAAAACATTCGCTAGGTGTGATCTACAAGTTAAACAAGAAGATGATTATCGTTTAATGAGTTATGTGTTTAAACATACATGAATTGCTAGTGTAATAAGTCCTAATTATCCATAAATATCCATCTTTTGTTTGCTGCATAATATTATAATTTTTTTCACTGTTTCAAATTGTTTACGAAATATTAGACACAAAGGATTGCTTTAAAAACATTTTCTTTGTATCTATAGTTTTCAGTCATCGCTCTTGCGCATGGTAATCGTTCTTTTTTTTAAAAAAATCACACTACATTAGTGAACAGAAAACTCCTTGGAAGTTTTAATAAAAAGTCAAATAGTTCAGACTTCTTACATTAATATAAGGAACATTTTCAGTAGGTATTAAAGGTAATTTTATGAAAATTTAATTGATCAAGAATTACTAAGCGCCCGGTAAACCTAAGCAGCTAGAATTTACCTATCTGCGGATTTTAACGCCAAAGCTTGTAGTAGGTGTAGGAATTAATATTCGTTATTTGTAGTATTAGATGAGTTTCACTGTTACATTGTCATCATATATTCATTACATCGGTTATCATTTCCATTAACTATTATCGTTTAATTTCATTTATAATAATGTTCCACACCTGGAAACGTTTGTGTGGTTAGTTCACTACTTTATCCGTCATCTGCGTAATTCCTCTCGTGAACCTTCATATGATTAATTATTTTCTATCGATCGCTACGCTATCCAACAAGCTTGTCATCCGGCGTGAAGAATTTATTACGGAACACGGCCACTATTATTTCTGTGTATAGAAAACACGATGTGATTTTTAATTAATCATTCGTCATTCCATGTTGTTTTTGTTTTTTTTTCATGGAAGCTGGAATAACTTATTGAGGGAAGTGAGGACGAATCAAAGATCAAAGAGGTGGTCTTGTGAAAAATGATTCCCCGAAGAATGTTGTTAGCAACAGATCAAAGTTCTCTCATCGTGATGTGGCGAGATGGTAAATTTTCTTGTAGCAGACTCTCTTTGCTTCTAAACTCAAACCCTCTCATTAGATATGAAATTGTGACGGTAGAAAATCTCATCAGTCAAGCAGAAGTATTTTCTCTTCTATACAATAATTTACTGTCGAATTTTATAGGTGGAATGTCAACGGAATTGATGTATTGATTATTTTATCGATGTTGTTGACATGCTTTTTTTTTCACGACGAGTATCTGACGTAATCACTCTTTTATTTATAGTAGTGGTCATAATTTCTTTATGATGTGTTCATGTTTTTCAAAGATTGAACATTTTTCGATTATATTACCGCTAGTTAAGTAGTATATATTCAATGCCTATAATTTTTTTTTCAAAATACGGAAGTAGCTAAAGTTCTATCGATTTCATTACTGTGTGCGCATTCAGTTACATGAGTGAGAGATATGTGTGTTCTGCTGTGTTGTCGTAACATTGGAATGAGTCCGTCATCTTTGCGTCTTTCATATAAATTGAGAAGGTAACATCAAGTCTTTCTATGCAAAAGATAATTCATTATTTTTATACTACGCCTTATTACATGTTTTTATTTTGTGTGAACCTCGTGTTATTTTGTGTACGACGAAACGACACACACGAATGTCAATATTTCACAGTTTGTCTCACAATATTTGGCGAGTGTCGTTTCCGTCAAAGGAACACAGATTCCTAATTCCGCGCTCCCTTGTGTGTCTGCGCCAAAGCGTGGAGACCCTCAGGGTGCCGTTTTCAGCCCGCAGCAACGACACATCGCCCGAGGGGAAGGAAGCGCTCGCGAAACGGATGTGTTTTTGAACGATCGATGGCGAGAGGCGGCGATTGTCGCGTTCAGGCGACGACGTATCCCGGAGCCCGGGTTTAGGCATGAGGGCAGCAGCAGGGGCGACTGGGGGCGTCGGTCCCCTTCGCTCTTGTTTCCCTCCTCTGTCGGGTGCTTCGTTGCGGAGGCGGCGGCAGCACTTGCTTCTCTCTAGAGCGGCGCCTCCACTTCACCACGTTCGTGACAAGGCTCCGAGCTTGCTATGGGGACAAATGGTCATGCTGCACAGTGCTGGAATTCTTCCTTTTTCCCTTCCATCTTCTCTCGTATCCCATGGTGAGATAAACAGTAATTTGGTAATTTGACGTAACGAACTATTCTCTAGTTTCATGTCAGTTGCAGATTCATGTGGGTGGTGTATGCTCTACTCGTGGCACATTAGAAAGAAATCGTGTTACATTAAGTTGAAAATTTGATGTGAAATAACTAGGGCAAGGCCATACTAGATTAATCCAGTAAGGTTTTGAGTAGAGTGGGCAGTGAAAAAGAGGCTTGATTCAGTAAGGCAACGAAGAAAATTGAAGTATTACCATTTTGTCAATGGGTCAATTATATTAAATATTTAATATAATTTAATTAATAGCTTTATATTATATAGCAGTCCTAAAAATTGACGAAAGCTCTTCCTCCTAACAAGATGCGGGCACACCCTTTCTGCTGGGAGAGTACACAAGACGAGAAATCAGTTCATTGCACATTTATCGTGAAATTGTCAATAACTTGATGTCATGCGCTTAGAGAATCAGTACACTAAATTTTGTTGCCCTAATAATGTCTTGACATTTCCTGATTGATGTTTATAATACCTGTTTTCTTGTATTTTTGAAACTGAATCTTGTGGTTCTTCTGTAAATGTTTTGACGCAAATACCAGGATTGTGTTTGGCAATGATTCTCCTTTATGTATTTCGTTTTCCATGAAGTTCCTTTTTTTTTTCATAGAATCTTGAAGCAATTTGTCCGATTTCAAATTTAGTTTCCTGATCCTGATTTTTTCTTAGCTGTACGATTGAACTGTGAGTTGCATTTAACTGAGACGTTCACGTGTTTTCCTTGTACGTCGAATGTTGAAGATGTGAATCATGTCGTTCTCTATTTATCATTAGTGATACTGAAGGGAAATCATAGTAATATGACGTATGCGGTGCATTTAGGTCACACGTGCGGTTTTCCAGACCATAACATGTGACGCTTACATTATTAAGCATGAAGGCTCCGATGAGGGAGAGGACGGGCGGCGCCTAGGGGTGCTTATACGCGGAGGGGTGCGACCACACATATGGGACGCATATGTAGACATAACACGTACGACGAACGACCTCTCTTTACGCTTATGTTTCTATCCTTTTCAAACATCATCTCTCGCAATATTGTCCATTTAATGTGAAACTGTTTTCTCGTCTTTTTGAAATGTCGTTTTTGACGTTTGCGGCTGATACTAGCTCACATTGCTGTCTGCTGGGTGGAGAAGTACGTCAGTCATTCTGCGTGTGATTTCACGTCACACCATTCAACAGCGGAAAACAAAGGAATATTCACACTCCATTCTTTACCATCCTGTGCAAATATTTGTTCAAGTGTTGTGTAATATACTTAATCTTCTCAGCGTTATTTTTATAATTTCAGGGTCCCTTTCAGTTCCGCGAACGTTTAAGTGCATAACCTCAACTGTGCTACTTGTGATTCGGGAGTTTCTTGCTGAGCCATTTGGAACATTTTTATATCTTATTCACTAAATTATTATTTTACACTTTCAAGTCGAAAATGTAAGTATTCCCGTACTGTAGTGTTTATGAAACATCGCGAAGAAAAAAATGCATTCAGCAATGAACTCCTACAGACATTTTGTGGCATCCAAGTTCATACTCACTCCATTCTCCTATCACTTGTAGGAACACTATTCCTACATATAAATATAGGTACATACCTTCGTACTAATAATATACTGAAAGCTCCCCCATGCAACAAACAAAATGTTGCATGTTCGCCATGTTGTTTACTGGCTTCCAAAGCAATACCACTCGTCACGCCAAGGAACTCCCAAGACAGTAAACAGATAAGAAGACTCCGTGAAGCTAGAACCATACGACTCCATGACAGCAGAGAGAAACTCTAGGAGCCGCTTACTGACCTGTTCGGTGCATACAACTTGTTAAGAAACTTCTGGAGAATACCAAGACTACGACACAATGCTAGACCTCTCAAACCGTCATATGTCTTTGTTTAGGTTATACCTGCTAGCAACGATAAAATCATTATCTCGCCAGCTCTCGGACTGAACACATCGTTCTAAAGCTGCTCCGAGCCGAGTACATATCCTCCGAAGAAATCCAATCTTCGAACTGGCGCTGACAGCGCCCATGCAAATCAAATTCAGAAACAAATTTGACTACGCCAGACTCGAAAGAAATTTCACTTCAACGGCACCCCGATCAATATTTGGGGAACCCAAAATCCTCGGGCACGTCCGATCCGAGATNGACCATCGACCTCAAGAATCGATACGAGATAAACCATTTCGGCGACTTCAACTGGCCGCGCCACCGCGACCAGAGGATCCTCCGACCCGGAACAATCGACCTCAGGGATCGATAAAAAGGCACACTTCCCACGACGACTTCGACTGGTGACGTCATCACGCAAGAGGCCGCCGTAATATTCCATGGACTGCTACCATCGGCGCCGCCTCCCGTCGACGCAGAGAACGCTAAACGACGCTTGTTATACGTGAGAATTCAGTTCACACGGAACTTTCAATTTTACCGTTTATCGTCTTGTGCTACTCATTTGTTTGTTCCAAGACGGTTTTGTTTATTTACGCAATAAATCTTGTTCTTTAAAACCTACTTGGGATATTTATTTTGGAGAGGAGGAAGCGTTATTGTGAATACAATAATAAATCTTCCCCAACCCACTGATGACAGTGTGCCAAGTTCTAGGTATATCGAACTTAGCGCCCACACCCTGACGATTGCACATAACCTTCTACCGTTATTTGTCCACTCCATGTGAAGCAAACTACAGTGCTGTCCTTACTGTTCAAGTGTGAGGTTGCGAGAATTTTCGAAATTACCTGTCGAACTAACAATAAGATTTGTATTTGAGGTGTATGATTTATTTACTTATTGCATTCAGGTCATGAGGCTTGCTCATCCACCTAATTTAGAAAAAGGAGTTGGGAAGGAGGGATGCTGGGTCGGTACATACGGTACCGAACTGAGGGAAACATCATCTGAACAGCGTGGAAGCGACGACGCTAAAACTACACTACCGCTGTCTGTATGCTCACAAGAAGGTTGAATGGTTGGTTGATGTCCAAAAGCCAAAATAGATATTGTTTATTTATCAATTTTAGGAATCAGAGGACGCCTTTGTAAGACATATATGTTCGTTCAAAATCGATGAAGAATATTAGAAGTGCTTACTATAATGTCCGTGCAATGTGTTATTCCGTGCCTGACGTAGGGGACTGGGCGTGTCTGAATCCACACGACCCTCTATTGTTCCTCTTCAGCCCCATGTGATCCTCATCTCCCTCGTCAACAGCCCTCCGCTGTGCGGCGATAAGCAGCGACCTTCGTCATGCGACTCCAGTCCCAACACCCAAGTCTAAATACGATGGAGACTATGTTCTCTAATGGCTTCCGTCGTATTCGATCAAGTTTGTTCTACAGAACTCTCACTGTTTTCGTTTCTCAGTATTGTATGCAATATCTGTTCGTTGGGACCTGTACTTGTATTGGTTTGCTAATTCTTTCTTGCGGATTCTCGTATTTCTTTGTGATAACGAATCTTTTAGATTCAAGAAATAGTTTTTTTGATATCCAAAAGCCATATCACCAAGCATTACGAATGAATAAATGATAATAGAACTGTAGAAAATCAACATTGGATGATAACGTCAAAATAATTGATTGTTGTTTAACTGTGGATATTCTCTTCGGCAGGAATCAGGCTACGTATTGCATTGAAACTGCGAATCCCTTCGAAATACGGTGCTGTTGCATGTGAGGTTTCTTTATTTCGTTTTCTGTCAGTTCTACTGCTGAAATTAAACTTATGGTGATCTATCACCACCAAATGGTGATAGTTTAAATTTAGGTTGTAGGTCCTACTCTTCTCACGATAATAAATACATTCACTTTGAGTAATTCAGCACGTTGTTAAAGCACCATTCACTGATAAGCTTCTACATAGTACTGCACATCGCCCTCTGGTAGTCTTGTCTCTTTGTCGAGGAATCCTACAAAGCGACGTGGAGTCGTCGTGTGCTGAGTGTAGAACCGAGTATTACGGCGAACGTGGAGTGAGGAATGTGGTACCCCGTTCAGAGGGGCTGCATCGGAGCGCACCCCGACTATTGTTTCCCTCTGAAAGTGAATCCTTCCCACTCCACTTCCCACGCTTGGATGACGCGCTCTGCTGCCCACCCTCGCCACTACCAATACGTCTGTTTCTTAGGGGAATGTGGGTGCAGTTTTCGGATTTTTTTACGCGGTATTGAAATGCATAATATGTATGAGGTATCTATAAAATGAGCATAACTCACCATTTCTAAACTGTGGAACGTAATGGACCATGTATCATTGAGAGACCAAACAAAACGAGAAGGTTCATAGAAAACTATTTACAAATGTTTTTGTTTGACTTTTACTAGATAGAAAGGATTATATGATTTTATCATTTTCACACATCGGTGCAATACTCGATAATGGCGTATTGATACGAAGAGTGAATCTCAAGCGTATACGTATTCATTTATTTATTTATTTATTTTTTTGCGTTACTAAGCGGGGAGGATAAATATAATCGTTTGTTCCTTTGGATGGCTGTATTTCTGAGAGGAAGAAGAANCCCCCCCCCCCCCACACACACACACTTTTACACATTTTAATGCCACTGGAATGTGTATAATTTACGTATCTCCGTTTACTTGGAAAACTATTTTTCTTAACAATTTTTATTTTATTTTATTTTAGAGGGAGTAGAGGTTGTGCGCTTATACCCTACCATATTTACTCATTTGGAGCACCCATTCTTTATCTGCCCGTTTGTGCCAAAAATCGTGTGGTGAAGAGTCGGGAATCGTTGTGATCACTTCCGAGAGAGTAAACTTCCGCTCCATTTCTTTTTTTATATATAGTGTGTAAACTCGTTCTGTAACATTTGTCGCTCGCTGGTCAGCTTGTACTGGTTGTACTGGTTAGTCTGGAAAGGCTGACATGGATTGTGCCAGCATCTGTTGTTCACGCATGTAGGCTATTCCTTTTGTGGACATTCTTGTGAACATGCGGGAATGTTATTGTACTGGTCGGCGCACGCTTGGGAAACATTTTCTTTGAAGTGTCTTCTTTTCCGAACAACCTGCTTAATTGATATAATGGACGGTCTCCTTTCGGAATATAGTGTACTGCGTGGAACGAAATATGACATGCACAATTTTATACTTCATTCTTCTAGTTTTCCTTCGGCGATTCAACGACCCTGGGGAGCGGCCTTGGTTTTTCACATGCATATTCCATTCTCCGTTTAATTTACTATAGAGTTCTGTACATGATATCTCGTAGAATCTGAAATTATTCAGTTTTTCGTCCTCTTTGTTTAGTAATATTTTATGAAGATTTCTCCCTTATAAGGATATTTTTGTACAATATTATTTTATAAAATCTGTTTTCAACATAATCTCACATATCGAATTGATGTTTATTAGATGTCCTACGTTATGGATGTTTCCATGGAGGTGTTTCATCTCATGAGTTGTGTCGAGTTTTAAGTGGTTGATGGGAGAATATTCCTGGTTTCCTTAACCGGCTGCAGTGTAAACAAGAGGGTTAAAACTGTAACTTATCTTTACTCTCATTTTTTTTAAATTTATTTAGTATCCAAGTAAATTAGTTTCATACCATTCTAAGTACTGGAATTTATTTTAAATTGATGCGTATGTTTTTAGATACTAATATTTATTAATAGTTATTTTTCAGTTCGTGATACTGTCTTCCGAAATTCTAGTCAGTCCGTGTCTCGTAGCAAATTCTGTACGCCCCTTCTCGAATTAGAGAGTTGGAAATATGATTTGTGCTGCCCTTCACATCTGCACCGACAACCGAATCGTCCATTCCTCATAATCCGCAACCCTTCGCCCTTGCACTTCTCCTCCGCTCCCACGTGGCGTTTCGCAT
>NNCF01130506.1:616236-653838 GCA_002313205.1 Laupala kohalensis | reverse complement strand
TATATATATAGTGCTAGTTGTCGAGCACATAGATGCCATATAACAAGTCGGACGTCACTATACTCCAACCGTTCTAGGAAACACGGTTGGTACATCGTTGTAGAAATACCATCGAAACACGAGAAAGACGTTCACTACTGTGTAGTAGTTCGTGACCACAGCTTTCTTTTGGCGGGACACCACGTGTTGTTGATGTCAGCGTTGGGTTATGCCCCGGTGCCTCCCGTCCAGCAGAACGTTGTAGCAATGCCGAAGCCTGGACTGCCGATGCATGGAGCTATGGGTAGTGTAACAATTTGGTGTTAACAATTATCAGTTGAATGTGACTAACTCATAAAATATCTGTAGACACCTGTCTGATATGAATTGATGAAGAAATTAATGGTTTGGAATGGTACTTATACGAAAAGTAGATTGCAATGTTTCTGATTGATCGATGCGAAGTGTTCAATTGGTTACCTAATTGCGTGTATTAACTAGTGATATCATGGAATTAAGGTTCGCAGAAGAGTTCATTGAGTAATAAAGGAAGTAATCCGTGAAAACATATTAAGCAGTATTACTTCCAGATTGTAGTCAGTGTTCGCATTCGGTTACACAAATGCATTGACTCAACCTAGTCCATGAAGTTGTAATGTTGGAGGAACCTACTCCGGATCTTGCATTCATTTGTTATTATACTTCAAACACATCGGATAACACCATCGAGTAACGTCGAATGTTAATGAAGTAATTATTAACTAATGTTTCGCGTTAACGAACCAACAATTTTTTAGGGTAGCACACTATAGTGGTTTGTGAGTCCGTTTTTCATTACTGGAGTCGGTGGTTCAAAACCCGGTTATCTCAAATGAAATTTATTGTGATTGATAATGTAGATACATGTCACGTTTTTTTAAGTTACTCTCTTTTCCTCTTTTTTTATCACTACTTATTATTTCCCGTCCGCTTCATTCATGAATCACTTGGGGACGTGTGACTGAAGGGAATCTAACATAATGTGATCTTTAGCCACAAAATAGGGGCATCGACCCATCCTGCATAGAGCTTAGGACACTGAGAAGAAAAATATTAGTTGTTTTATTCACTAAATGAAATTTGTGTACGGTTATGTATGTAATTTCAAAAGTACGAGGAATGTTGACACAATTCGGAATTCCAAGTTTCACTACGTTAAATCGAATTACTAGGCAAGCAATCATTAGCAACACCGTGGATAACGTCAGCCTCGTTCCTCGGTGGAAGAAGACGAGAACAAAAACTCGCCCGATGCGTGACCACGACGTGAAGTGTTACCGCTCGTGGCGCAGGTTCCCTGTAGCTCCTTTTCTTGCCGAATGGCTGAGTGAGTTCCTGGAACTTTCCCCGTATGGTAGTCGCCCACTCCCTTGCCTTGGCTGCCTCCGACGACGACGTTCGACCGACCGACCGACCGACCGACCAACCGACCGGCTGGCAGGCTGGCAGGCTGGCAGGCTGGCGGCCTCGCGTGTCCCTCGCGCCCGTCACTGCGACACAGTGCCATGCATCCTTTGATCCATCCGTGTCAACTGGCATGTGGGTATATACGATACCGACTGGTGTGGAACTCCACGATCCCTATACTCGGAAGTCATGTTTCTTTGCATTGAGAAAATTAAACGAAAAAAAAAAAAAATAAATTACATGAACGGAAACGCACTCTGTTTATTAGTTTATTGTGTATTAGTCGCAGTACATTACTTAATTGTCCTCAACTTGGTCGTAGGTAGTTTGTAACAGATTTAGTTATTTATTGTCAGTCTAACTGTTTTGATGCCGGAACAGAGCTTGTACTCAATATATCCAACACTTTTACTTCGCCATCGTCCATAAGAGTAATAATATTTGTACCTCGCGTTATGTTGGCAGGACATTAGAATTTCTGAAAATCCATCTTCAACCTCGGTCACTAATTCAATTCACTTGCTCCGTCGAGAGTGTGGAACTAAGATTGCCTTGTTTCTTTGTTTGTTGTGTTTATTAATCTGTATTTCTCTACAGCAAAAAAATCGCTTTTGTGACTGCTTTTGATGACTGATGACATTGTTGATGCTATTTTGTGACTGCTATGACTACTTAACACAAATTGCCAACGGCTACGAATTTATGTAGCCATATTTTATAATTTTCGGCAACGTTTGACTTTGAGTATATAGGGTGTCCAGTGAATGAGTTTGCACTAGGATCGAAATAAGCATCTATAATGCAAGAGATATATGTAGCATCCGACTTTAAATGAAGCTCTTTTTTTATTTTATCTTTCGGAATTCATATTTAGCATTTTATTGGTTTTACTTTACGATGAAAAAATCAAAGTACTTATGTTTATTTCTCTCTGTGCGCGTGATTAAAGTGCGAATCTTAACTGAGATATCTGAGAAGAAAATGTGGAACAGTTCGCAATCTTTGAAAATACCCTGATTTTAAAAGCACTATTCCGAATATAACTGGAGTAACCTTTTGCAAATTATTCTATACTTTCTATACTTGCTGTTCACCAGAGAGGACTCCTAATAATGCTGCAAATTTACAGTAGATTAATTTGCATCGTCGTGTGGAAATTATAAGAATTTGCTGTCTGTCCAGTTTTTTGTAACTTTTAAATGAACATTTTCCAGATAATCTGAAATGTTTTGCTAGATCCTAGCGACATAATTGCGGAAACGCTTTAACTTTACGGCAACAAAACAACCGTGGCAATACTTCTTAGTTTCGTTGTTACAGGTCGTTGCTACAGCTTATTTGTATTATTTCTTGTATTGAGAGAAAGTGTTGTAATCCATCGAGTATTAAAAATTATTACAGGTAATGATAAAACACGACGTATTACGTAATACGCAATTCGATTTTAAATATTTCATTCATGCCTCTGTTATTTTGAGTACGTAATCTCATCGGAATTGTGATTAGAAGTTAAGAGTTTTTATTGATACTATCGCAAGAATGGTTTGCGTTCGTTCTTTGAGTATTTACGTATTATTCAATTACTATGTTTTTGCCCGTTGCGATTATATATTGACCTGGTTATCTCTTTTGTTAAAAATGTGAAATGATTCAAGATGTTGGTTATAAAGTTGTTTGATATCTATACATATATTGGTTTGAAGTTCTTTTAAACAATTACTTGGTTAACATTGGTGTTGATTTAAAAAATAACTTTTTCGACTCTAAGAACGTAAATGTTTATTTCAGATTTACATTATATTAGAATATATCCCCATACTTCGACTATTCAAGAAATTCAAGTGAGGATTACTTCTGTTTCTCTAAAATTATTTCTCATTTCTTGTATGACATGTTCTGTATTGACATTTTTCTCTACTCTTACGTGCTATTTATCTTCTTAATTATTCTCATTATGCGCACACTGTATAATTATCGCGTCATAAATACGTGTCTCGGTGACAGAAGATTTAAGTAATATTCTCATATACATATCCCAGGAAAATAACCTATTTTATGTTTTAAGTCATGCATGGAAAATTTAATATAAGAGACAAAAATTTGTCATACAAATTATAGAAATAATTTATTACGTACTGAACTGAAACGAAGTAGCCTTTTTTTGGGCGTACCGAACTGTCTGGTAACGCAGAACTGTGGGCGTAAGTTAGTGGGGCAACTTCGTCTTTCTGTGTCGTAAACAAACTTGTAGGAAAGTGGAGATCAAAGTCGTAAGTCCGAGCTGCTCAATATTTGTTTTTTTATTCGAGGAATATGGGGGAGGTACTCTCCATGTTGGAATTTTGTGTTCTGTAATATGAAATAATATAATGTGAATGTACTGGGTAATTGACATACGCAATAGAATGGAATTCATTTTGAAGCATTAAGATTTTGTTTGATAAAAATTTCTTGGACAGAAGAAGGGTAAAGTTTTTTCATGAGCTACAGTTACTTCACCCACTTCTGTAAACGAACACAAATCAATTATGTATAAGTAAAGTGTACAATATTTTAAATATTTCTCGAACGTGTTTCCTTTTCCTGTTTGTTGATTTTTTTTTCAATTTCCTTATGTGAGGACATTTTGGTATATGAGCTTGCTTTCAATATGACCCACTGTGAAGATCAGATCCTATGTTTCTCTTGTACCTTCATCCAGTAATTTACTTCTCAAAGTTTCTTATTACGTGTTAAAAACTCGTAATCTAACATTCACATAGCACGATTCAAAGGCTGAGTGCTTCTACATGAACATTTCTGTATTAATTTTGTAATGTGGTATTAAGTGACCTCACCAGATTCTTTTTAGCAAAAGAATAATGTATTGAACATAATAAATAAGATTGAGTAAAGTAAAAAGTATAATAAATAAGATTGACATTATGTGATCTTAACATGGAAGATGTTCGATTAATTGCCAAGAAAATAACAAAAGGTTTATTTATCTAGATTTTCAATATTATTTGTCTCTTGTATCAGTAAGCGTTTTCTTGTCTTGTATAGGACACTATAAAAATCACAAACTATTTCATTGCTCGGCCCATTTTTATGATTTTTCTTTGCTCTATATCTATTTTTTGTGTGATTTATGACAATGTTCAGGTTCTCCGTTATACCACATCAATTGGGAAGGAGAGAGATTTCGTTGTTGAGAAGACTGTGAGGTAGAGATACTGAATAAACCGATCGCATTTCACATTATTTAAATGTGACTCGCAATTTCGGAGAAACTGAACTGTCGTCGACAGACTTCGTGGCAATAATGCTAGCTCAGTGTCAGATAAGAGAGCCAAGAAAGTTTGCGCAGTGAGAAAATGTCTTGTAGCGTACTCAAAAGAAAAACGTTGACCATCGAAAACGACGCTGACGGAAGGGAATCGTTAGATCGTTGACGATCAGATAAAGTATTGATTCAAAAAACATTGTATAGTGTTGACCTGGTTTGGTGTATTACTAATTTTACAGCCTTATCACAATTATTTGTTCTCAATTTTTTTTTTAAATCCATCGTTGTGATTCCTATCGCTCTTCCGAAGAGTGGGGTGACACATTGTCCTGTACGTGATGCTACGTAGTTTTGAGTTAAGATCTATATATTTATATACCAATCTATTTTTATGTTGGTTTGCTGAAGCCTGAACCTGAAGTTAGTTTGCGCGCGTAAGCTGATATGTGTGTGGGGGTGTGGCACACCTGTTTTGTGCCCACCTCTTCCTCCTCCTCCTGCCTCTCTTACGTTCTGTGACGTGAGTTCTCCTCTCTTTTCCCCTCTCACGCCGCGCAGCACCGTGGGCGGCTGCGGCAACGGAGCGTAGCAAGAGTCGCAACGCCTCGCACTCACACCTGTGTCTCCTCGTCACACTATGTGCAACTGTGTCCTCTTAGAGCACACTTCTTGGTTTACGGGAGAAGTATTCGAGGAAGTCTGTTTTTTCTTTCTTTCTTTCTTACTTACTTACTTACTTATTTACCATGTTTCTACTGCTTTCAAGGGTATTGACTCCATTCCACCGGTATTTTTTATAATAATAATAATAATAATAATTTATTAATTTGCAAGCGAGCAGTACTCTGTGACGGATAGAAAAGAAAACGTCCTAAAAGAGTACATAATACAATAATAAGAAGTTATATAAGATACAAACACATTTTATACACGTACAAACATATAGTTGCTATAATATAATTAAAAGAAATTAATAACCATAAAAAATAAAACCAAAACAGGATTACTGTGAACGATCATGCACACTTCACTAATACTGTATATAAGCGTGCGTTTTAAAATCCTATGGTAGCGTATTCTGTCCCAACGTTATTTTTCAATGCGAGAGCGTGTCAATCCTTCGTCTCATCCAGACCGAGGTTCTTACGTTCCTCGACAGCCAAAAGATGTATTTCCTTCTCCCTTGTCATGCGGATGGGTGGAAAGTGTGGAAACCTCATTGTCCCAATCTCGCTTTATCAAAAACTGTCATTAAATAAAATTAAATTCACGGCGAGGGGGATCCAAGAAAAAACCTTATGAGGCGGGAGCTTTTATAGTGAAGTAATATATAATTCTAGGAGACGAGGAAACTACATAATTTTTGCGTTTATTTTTTATACATTTTTTTACTGTTCATCGTCATTTTTTTCTTTATAATTTATTTCGGTCACAAGCGTTTTTGAGAATAGTTCTATGTTGTTGTTTTTTTGTGTTATTGACGAAAGTGAAATAACGGGAAATCGAACCTTTTTCGTTAAGCTTTTTACAGTCGCATTTTCGTTAGTCATAAAGAAAACAAAGATAAGTTAATAATTGTTTTAGATACTGAACGACATTGATTCCTTGATAGATATCCTTCTCTCGGAGTTTTAGTTTAGGTGAAATATATTAGTATCAATCAATTTTTGTACAAATTATTGTGATAGGTATGCTGAATTCTTGAGTGAAGCAATAAAGTTGGAAGAAGCATCATAGTATTCGTAGTCTGAAACACGTGTTTCGTTTCTATTGACCTTCATCTGTGTTGTGGAGTGAAAGTGAACGGGGCGTGGTGCTCTCTATCTCGCGTGGGCGGATGGAGTTAACTTCATCGCCTTCGCTCAACTTACATGCAACTCGTCTCGCCTATAAAACTTGTTTCCTGAACATCTATCTGCATATGAATGCTAAGAATAGAGTAATATAAATTTCGTGTTTTCTTTCCAGTTTATTGTGATGTGGAAATTTCCTGTTGCAGGGAAATAAAACTGTTTAATATGAATCTAGCCAGGTTCATGTCCCCGAAGTAAAAGTTTGTCCCAATTTATTGGTATCGTTGTTTTTTGCACCGTTACAATAATATGTGTTTTCCGAATAAGGAATAATATCACAAAAATCGGTTTTAATTGAATGCGTTTTCGATTGTGTTTGTGTATGTACTGTCTAGCTTAATTTGATAGGTTTTTGAAATATTTTTTTAATATTTTATGATCATCCGTATTTGTTTATCCAAGTGTGCCAACATTCGTTTAATGCCGTTTCTGAAGTGCATCGCCAAGAACTATTTTTTGAAGTACGAAAAACGACTCGTAATTTTGGACTCGTCCAAATTTTAGAATGTGTTGGACGGACATATTCATGAGTATTGAATGAACAATTTTGGAATAATTTTACGTTGTGTGAAATTCTTTTTCTAGGTTTCAGCTATTTCCACGTAATAATATAAACTATTTTTCAAATTATATTTTTAGTTCTTGAATTTTGAGTGATTTTTAAATGCAAAAGAACGACATAAAATTTTTTTTTGTGTAGATGAAGTGTAGTTATTTAGAATTTCTTATGAAAAGGAAGCAAATAATTGTACTGCGTGTTAAGATTTAATGTGTTATGAATTGCTAGCTATGTACCTGGTGGCATTGCTGATGTTTTAGTCCTTTCTTCATAATAAAACAGAATATATAAATTTATCGCATGTGTAACTTGTAAGGAGATGGCCCTGTGTGAAGTTTTGGGATAAGCTTTTATGTAAGGGTAGCAAAACCTTGTAGTGTCACTAGTATCACTTTATTAACAGTAAATAGCGAGCACTATCTTGCCAGTTCCGAGAAACAACTATTCAAATATAACCTATTTTTTGCGTTATGTACCTTCACGTCGCCTTTTGTAGCTTTAAAATAATCGGCACCTTTACCTGGTGGAGCTGCGAACTATTGTTCGTCGTTCGCACTTCATGTATAGCTACTGAACTCCGAATGGGATACTTCCTCAAGCTTGACAAGAAGGTAGTATCCCATCTATCGAAATGCAACAAAGTATTCTTACTTGCCATTCTTCTGATTCGTTCCATATTTACAGGACGATTTTGCTGTGGGGAAATGACGTAAGAGGTATGAGCATGCAGGGGAGCTGGGACGCGAAGGAGTGCAAAGACCCTCCCTCCATTTTACCTCTGCCAAATCTACTGTATTGTACTTAAACGATTCTTAAGGAGTGTTCCAAAAATTCAGTGGTTTCCAACGAAAAACACTTGCCAGGTTTGTCGCATCTTGGCTTACTGCATCATAAATTCCAAGAAAAATTATTCTTATAACAACATTTTTACAACCTTAAACTTTTAATTTAACACAAACTTTAATTTTAGTATAAGATTTAAGAGTTGGAACTTGAGGTTAAGTACCTTCGACCTCCCAATATAGCTACATTGGAATAAAAAAAGTCCTCTCTTCCAACTATAAAAAAACTATTTAAAAAAGTCCTTAGTTTCCGTATGGTTTCTTGTGGAGAAAAGAAATTTGAATCTATTAAAATGATAACCTTTTATTCTCATAGATGTCCTGACCTATATACCTCCACACGTGCGTTGGTGACCATTGCAGAAGGTATGATCGCTGGGACACATAATAAATGGTGACGTATTTCACCCAACGTGGCGTGGTTCAGGGATCGTGGGATTTTCATTCATGTCTCAGCGTCGTGGCTTCACCCCACAACCTACTCTGCTTGTACGAGTAAAATGAGAACCGGGTCTACTCTGGGGACAAATTGGAAGAGGATTGATGCTGGTCTGAGCTGAGGACCAGATGACACGAAGCTCTTGCAGTGGTACAGTGGAACCTTGAATTACTCTGGAATTTACGTAAATAAAACATCATCTTTTATTTTTGTACAAAATACTATTGCAGTCAAAAGCCATAGGCCTAGTCGTCATAATACGGAAATTAGGACAATGTCGTGATTATTAAGCTCGAGTGAAATTATGTTCAAAATTCGTAAGTAAATGTTTCTTTCCAGCTTTCAACCCGTTTGGTGAAACTGATCAAGATACGTAGTTTTTGTCGTAAAAATCCTCATTAATTTGATTTTCTTTTATTGGAGGTGATATCGCAGTGATGATTTTAAAAATTAACGGAAGATGAAAATTGAATTCTGGAACAATATATTTCTGACATCACCTTATTTTGAAGCAATCTTTTTTTAAAATCTTAATTGGGTTTAGTCTTAATCGGAAGTAGAGAAGAAATAATTTATATTCAGTCGTGTGTGTCCTCTCGTAATGTCGGGAAGTGCTTGGCATCATAAATACACTGGCCTGGCAGCTGATACATCATCGGACCTTTTGTGGCATTGTTTCCGAAGAACACTGCTCATGCGTATAGGACAATACACAGAGAACAACGAAGACTGTCGTTGCATTTATGCAGTCCTCGGTAATAATTTTTGGAAATTAATTTGTGTGCATTGTCTTGTGTTCCAATTATTTGAGAGCATATTTCATTACTTCTACTTGGAACTGGAGACAGGCGCGTAGTGAATTAGTTAACTATAATCTATTGTTTGTAACTGAAACTGTCAAGACTCTCTTGTTTAATTTTCATACTGAATTGTTAGTGTTGGCTTTTCTATCAAATTAATTGTGAGTAAGCATACTAATTTGCATAATTCTTATAATATGCTCGTAATTTCTACAATATTTTTCTCTGCACATGCTATTTGTCCGCTGAGACAAAGTCCTGTATTTTTATACGTAGAAGGGAAATGGACGGGGTTAATGGACAAACTGGTAATTCTCCAAGTTTTTTACTCGTTATCAACAAAAGTGTTAAAAAGAATTGTAATATTTGCTGAAGTTCTGTAATTATGCCAAAAAAAAACAATGTTCGAAGAAAAACAAAAGATACAGTCAAAATCAACTTTTTTCAACAAAGAGAACTTGTTTTTTTATTTCCATATTTTTGTGTCCATAGGGGATGATTCACCGAGGAATATGCCCGCTTTACTTGATGTTCACATATCAATGCAATTGAAACAGTTTTTAAGCCCCAGCCTCTTCTCAACGGTAGCTATAATCGCCCACATACACTCCCCCCACACATACACACATGCGGTTTTAATGTAAAATTTAATTACCAATGATGTTCTCACTTTTATAGCTTCACAGTATTTTTAATCTAGTTTTCCTTACGCAACATTGATGTATTTATCCCCCAGAGAGAGGTTGGAGACACCTGCTTCTGTCCAGAAGGACATACGGTTGAGCGCGTGTATGACATTGATAAGTCAAGGTTTTTCTGCACGCGTGCTAGGGAGACGGATAGTGACTGAAGGAATGCGTGAGGCGATGTTCACGGTTGTCTGAGTTTCCTTTCCGCGATCTTTGTCTAAAGACACACTTGCGTTTCCTCCGCTCCGCTCGTGCAAAGACACACCTAGCGGAGCGTCAGCGGACAGGAGTAGGGGAACATGAGTAGGGGTGGAAGGAACAAGGTCACTTCAGAACGAAAACAAACATGCTTAGCGTTGGTCTCGTATAGAGCATCTATGCGGCTGCCCGCTAACTACACAACGCTCTTCTTGTAAAACACATAGCTATATGTTATGTTTAAAGTAATATTTATTGTTTACTGTGCAATGAACACGACGGTAACTATTTTTGTATTTTTTAAATAATAGAAATAGACCTACTATACACAGATGCGAATATGACAGTAATAGTGAAAGATAGTTACACCAGAAGTAAACAACAACGTGGGACCTTTCTACAGACTATTACGATATATATTTTGCTTACTAAAATTTGTTACGTTCACGTTTATTATTACAATGTGTTACAACCATACGACTCAAACCACGAGTCGTTACGTTGTGCATTTTAATAAGAACAATGTGTATCGTAATCATCAGTAAAAATGTCGTAAGTTGTAATTTATTTATTTATCATGTATATAATGAACGTCAATAGTAGAATATATAATTATTTAATTCAAATATAATTCCCTTTTAAAATGTACTGTTATCATGTAATTTATCAATAATTATTGATAAATAACCACTTACCAAAATACTTAACATGATTGACTCAATATCTTTGTTTTAAAACAGTTAATTTTAAATAGTAATATAAAATTTTAATTTACACTTTAAATAAGGCCAACTGTAGGACAATCTTTCATGTATGTTCAAAAATTGTTAATATCATATAATTTTGAAAATTAAAAGCGAACTGTACAGACAAAATTATCCAATATTTTGTAACTTCCCTACTCGACAAGTTTCTATTAGATTTTTTAGGAAGTCGTGTTTAGTTCGTTTCAAATACACGGACAATCAAAAACACAACACAATGCAAGTTCACAATACGACACGGAGATTCACAATGACAAATATTACAAATAATTGAAATGTAAAGCTTTAAAATGTAATGTGAAAATGCGCATTTCTCTCTTTTTAACTTAAACCACGCCAAAATTTTTGACAATTACATAACGAAAATCTGAAAAGACTAAAATACAAACAGAAGAATACACGAAGAAGTCAAAAATAGTAAAACACGAAAATAAGAAAGCTTCAGAAAAACGAACTCCACCAAAAAGGACGCGAAAAGTTTTTTTAGAAGGAAGTGAGAAAGCACTAGAACAAATACTCAGTGATATTATAACTCAATAATAAAGCTATATTATAAAGTTAATCTATTCAATAAATACTTCGCGTCAGTGTTTAGTGATAATTCTGAAGTCACAACAATAGAATGTAACTTAGAATATAATTCCTTCAGGGTCAGGGCGGGTCATATCAGAAAACGTCCAAGAAACTTAAAGAATAAAAAATAGTAGGGTCAGACGAGGTTATAAAGACGATATTTTAAAGTTAGGAGGGGAAGCGATAGTATCCAATCTAAATCGCATTTTTGAAATCTCAATTAATAATACGCAAATACCACAGGACTGGAAGAATGCGATCATAGTTCCGATACACAAATCAGGTAGTAAAATTTCAGTATCAAATTACAGACCCGTGAGCTTAACATGTAAAATAATGGAACACTTAATAGCAAATTATTTAAAAGAAAAGTGGAGTAAAACGGCGCTATTACAGGACAAACAATATGGGTTTCGACCGGGGTACTCGTGCGAAAGCCAAATATTATCGTTATGTCAGGACATCGCAGATACGTTAGACAAGGGACAGAGCATAGATGCAGTCATCATAGATTTTTCAAAAGCGTTTGATTTAGTACCGCATAATTTATTAATTCAGAAAATATCAAATATTGTCATAGATAGAAGGGTAGTAGAGTGGATCCGTGAATTTCTACATAATCTGAAGCAAAGGGTTAGTGTTTCGGAAATATTTTCGGAAGAAGTAGACGTCACATCAGGAGTGGCACAAGGCAGCGTTCTCGGACCTTTACTATTTATAGCATTTGTCAACGACCTGTCTGAGAAAATAAGTTCAAATAGATTATTCGCGGATGACTGTATAATTTACCGAACAATAAACCCGGAAGACAGGATAACATTGCAACGAGACCTTGATGAAATCCACAAATGGGTTACTATAAATCAAATGAAAATAAATTCAGAGAAGAGTAAAATTCAGAGATGTATCACTCGTACCCGCTCTAAGGCCTAATTGGTCCTATGAAATCAGTTCATAACCAATACCGGAAGTCAATTCATGCAAATATTTGGGTATCATGTTTAAGGATAACTTGGAGTGGTCTGATCAGGTTAACAGCGTTGCACAAAAAGCTTGGAAGTCTCTAAATTTCATTACACGAATCTATTGGAATATGCTTCTGCAGGATGGGATCCTTATAGAAAATATCAAATAGAGGAATTAGAAAATATTTAGAAAAAGCGATTAAATTCATAAACATGGGTAATAATTCGAATAATTACATAAAAATAGAACCTCTCCAAATTCGTAGAAAAAGAACGCGACTGGAATGTTTGTTCAGTACACTTAAAAACGAACCAGCGTGGCAAGGTGTGAAAAATCGTTTAGAAAAACCAACTTGATTGGGTAGACAAAATCACTTTTTCGAAATTCGTGAAACGAAACAAAAAACAGACGTAGGAAAATACTCGTTTCTCAATAGATCAATCAGGGACTGGAACAATTTGCCTGCGGATGTTGTGGGAGTGCTATCGAACTCAGCAACCTCTCTTAAATTCAAAAACGTTCTAAGAAAAGGGGAATAGACAAATAAAAAGGATTAGGCAAGTTCGGGAAGAGTTGGTACGTTGGTGTAGAAGGAAGCTAGTGGAGTAATGAGAGGGAAATAAATGATGTAGAAAAGGTGGGAAGGCAAATGTGAAGTGAAGTGCATGAAAGGGGTAAATCGAGTGTTTGGGTCATGAGTGAAATCAAATGTGCAATATGTATTTTTATCAATTATTTAGATGTTTCAGGGTAAAATGTTTTTTATGTATATTTAATACTTTAATATTAGTTGAATCATAATTTAATGATTTATTTAACAATTTTTTATTTCAATACTCTGTGATATGTATTTTTGTATTGTATTTTCTTCTATACTGCCACCGGGTAAGATCTGCCCAATTGCAGTAAATAAATATATTATATCTTAATGTTGCAATAATTAATATGAACATTGATATAACTAATAATCAGTCCGTAGAAATTGAAGGAAATGAAATTCAAGGGAAGCACCGGGAAAGAAATCACCCGCCGTCTTCCTCGCTTCTCTCAATATACCCATCTATCGCTCCGCTCCCGCCCGCTAGGTGTGTCTTAGCTCATAAGACAACACAGGTCGGCGGAAAAATCGCTCCGCTCCGCAAACGCAAGTGTGTCTGTAGCTTTTGACCTCGCCAATCAGTCGGGGTTAAAGGATTCCTACGTAATTGACGCAGCATGGCGAGGAAGTACTCCGTCCCCATTGAAATGAAATGGGTTTACATTTTTCAGAGCTTCGGTTTTTAATAAATGCATGCAATCAGTGTTTTGGAGAATTATGAATATGTATCTGTTCGAATCTTACGATTAACGATTTGACGTGTGTGTATTACAAGTCAGGGGGAAAAAGAGAAAATTGCAACGAAAAAGATTGCATAATGGAAGTCTCCGCTCTGTTGGTATTTGTCAGCGAGAAAGTGTGGGTTCTATTCTCCACTCGGTTGAATTGAGTTCAGTTTTCAGCCGGGGTTTTCCTCGCCCCGTTTGTGTGTTTCTGACACTGCTCGGTAATACTCCAAACGATCACTAGACTCCAAAATTTGGTTTGAAAATCTTATGAGCTCTAATTCTAAGTCACATCTGCCCAAACATTAAAAAATTGAAAGAAAAAAATGCGGAATATGAGCCTGGAGATGGATTTTACAACGCATTTTAACCGTATTTTGTTTTGTTTACACACTTCAGTGTGGATATTTTTCCTTTTACCTTTACGGATGAGCATGGAACCTCACTCACCATGTGATGTAATGAAACTAGTGGTGCGAAACCATTGCACATACTTTCTCATATACGCTTCTCCGTCTGCAGCATAGAGTAAAAAAATGCTGTAGTGAAAGGGTGATTTCTGGCGTGATCCTCTATATTTTTGTCGTCTGAGGGTGCTCTTTTCATGAACTTATTACTGTTATATTTGAAATTTGAGAGTAAAATAAACATTCAGAATAATATTTCAAAACAAATAGCGACATATCAGTCTTATAAATATCGTAAAAGTGTTGTGTAAATGTAATTTCGTTGTAGACAGAAATTTATGTATTTTCGTATTTGCAGTGCGTTTTCTGTCCTCCTATGTATTTTATCATTATCATATCTTTCATTTCAGTTTACTAACAGTGCATTCTACATCTGCTTGGTCCATTTACACTTCTAAATATTGTTCGAGCTTCTTGAAACAGTAAACAAATGCGTAAATGTAGCAGATAGGATTTATTTTTCTGCGTCTGTACCAAACTTTCAAGCGAAATACCACTAATGCGGATGTAATGCATACTAATTCTACTTCATGTACAGAAAATTTAAGCAAAATCGTTGGATCAGTTCTTGAACAATATTCAAAAATGTACTTTTACCTTCATGTGAAGTATACCCTTTGTGTTCAAGTAAAATGAAAATTGAAAGCACGTGCATATGTCAGAAGTAAATTGTACCCTAAATGCGAAAAATGAAAAAAATATTTACCATTCGATCAGGAGTGCTGCGCACAGACGGACAGCCAAAAACCACTTTTCGGAATCAGGGGTCACCAAAACGGATATTTCCGCAAAAATCTCGATTTCGAATTTTTTCACGATTACAATAATTTCTATGTACTACGTATATGAGAAAGTAAAACTTAGAATAAAGCGATAACGTCGTAGAGTGGTTGTGCGTTTTAGGAGAGAAGGAAGGAAAGATTCATAACCCATTAAATAAGGTATTACTCTGGCTATTACTTCATGGTTGAGGGATTTCACGGATGCTTTCGGTGAAAGATGGTGACCTATGAAAGCAAATTAGATGCGACTGTGAAAATGCACTCTGGCTAATATTTAATTTTTCACCGACGTAAAGGCAGCCGTGCAGAAACTCTGCGCCGCACTAGAACGTCTTTCCGTATCCCCTTCCCAGGGCGGGTCCCTCCACCGGAAGTTTTTATAAAATTAAATTCTTGAAACTGCAACTTCAGACATTCCTATACATAAATAATGCATTAACTTACATTGCAGTTTTCATTTTTTTAACTTAAAAAACGTTTGTATAATTGGCAGATTTTATAAAAAATTTACGAGTGCTTTGGACACTCCTGCTAACGTATCTATCGTTTCATATTTGCTAATATAATTCAAGTATCAATTCAGTAGGTAATATTATAATACGATGTTGGATATCGAAAATAAAGCACGTAATTTTTTTACCAAATGTGCAGGCAGAGATAGTTACAGCGAAATATCGCAGCCCTCTGCTCATGTTCCCACGTAGGAGTGGCAATCCATAAAAGTCATATTTTTGTCCCATGCTGTCATCATTTTCATTAGCATAGTTTATTAGTTCTTGTTACTTTAAATAAGCATTTTGATTTTTTAAGATAAAAAACTATTTATTATTACTATATCTTTGGAGGGTGGTCAAGGGTGTACTCCCTGTGGTCCCACTCGTATCCGCCACTGCTCCCCCACCCACCGCAGTCCCAAAACTCCGCAGTGTGAAATTGATCTATAAAATCATGTGTGTTCACTCGTATTCATACCCGTATTTTACAGATAGTATTGACGGATGCTTTCGCACCAGCAAAACTGACAGTACCTCGTTTCATTACCGTTTAGTCATGACCCAATGTCATCAGACTCGTATGTCATCGTCAAATAGTGAGTCGTGTATATCCTTGTTTCGTTTTTATCGTCCTATGTCTTACGTCATTCATTCGTATCCTTGTCTGATAGTGTTGATGGTCCCATGAGAGATTGGGTCACGGCCTGACGGACGGTGTCGCTGGCTTCCGCATGCGCTCGCGTCTTCTTTCCATTCTCGGCATGACCTCCTCCGTTCGCGTCTCGTCTCATCGCTTCGCTGTTGTTTGGAGTGGGAGGGAGCCGTGCGCTTCACTATTAGCTTCTGCTCGCTGTGGCCTCGGGGTCTTCCTTGGTTGCGAGCGACTGAATGAGCGCGCAACGAACTCTGCTACCGCTGATGGGATGCGCATCGTGCTTGTACTTTCTTACTGAACATTCACCTACTTATTACTTGAAGCGCTTTAGTGATTGAGAACCTGTTAGAAACCGAGAATTTCGTTTGTCCTCTCATTTGGAAATGTATATTGTTTTATTGATTGTTCGAGTCGATGTATAGACGACATTCGTGTAGAACAAAGTTTGTGTACTTTTTAGATTATCGAGAATAAGTTCATCATTGTTCACGACTTTTTATTAACTTTTGTTTGTGTTTCCGTAATATAAATGTTTGATTTTCAGATTCGCTCAAAATATGCTTTTAGCATTAAAAAAGTCACTTCAATTCACAAATGTTGGATTCTTTGTACGCATTTCGTATAGCAATGAATTGTTAAAAAATAGAAGTAAATTAAATAACTTATGACAAATTCACAAGCTTTTATACTAGATTTTTCTTTAAAATACAAATAGTGTGCGTATAATTGTATCACCCAAATTTAATACCAATATTCCGTCAGAAAAATCATCTCATTCAGTCGGCTTAAAATATTTTGAATTTTACACATTGATTTTAGTAGTGAAAATGGCTCAGGTCATGAAGTCTGCTGTTTCGCTATTCCACATAAATCTGAATACATAAAATCAATCATCTTTATCTAAGACATCGATGTGCGTGTACTGTAGTGCATGTTAAGATGCGTAAAAGATCATTTCTTAAAATATAAAACATAAAAAATTTCGCGGACTGACTTTTATGCGTACAGTCTCCTGCTAAATAGTTCCTATTTTTTAGAAGTCAATGCGACGGTTACATGACCCTCTTGCCGAGGCCACGAAGCACGCTCTACACAACCCGTGTGGTTACTTTAGGACCTGTTACTGCATTATGAAGTTTTAAAATGGCGCGAAATAAAAGTCAGTAGGTCTCTGTATTGCATGTAATATTCTCAAAAATAATTCAAGAATGAATACTTGGACGAAATCATTTATCTTGTATCTCGAAAGTCAAATCTTGGTTGTTCGGTTAGTGCCACTCTGGAAACTTTACGACTCGACTCCGTTTTTGCGACCGCGGAGGCCGAATGTCAGATGGAATATTCTTTCAATTTTTTGTGGGGGTGGGGTAATTTTGTTGAGTTTAATGTTCGTGTATTCATTTCACGTATTTTTGTATAAATTATTTGTTAATATGATGACGTTTGTGTTTCAGGTGAGTATTGCAGTTACGAAGAGAGCTACGTGTACACCAGCTCCGGAGACCTTACGTTCCGCGACGACCGCGGCTGCTCCCCAACAGACGTGCCCAACTCCAGAGGTGTGTGCGAGATGACAGCGGTAGCTGAGATAGCTAGCACTCGATGAGAATAGCGCAAGCCCTGTACACAGTCCTCACCTTTCGCTTCTAGACGGAGATATTAACGCCATACATCCCTTTGTAGGTACTCCTTCGTAATGTAATGGAAAGATTATGTTGGAAGGTCTTCGAAACCTCTCGCATTGTTCACTGAGTTCAGACCGTTTTCTCGTGGGTGGGGGAATATATCATTCTTTACTAGTAGAAAATAAAGTATTAGCTTTAAAATCAGATTTATTATTTTCAAGCTATGCTCGATCTCACGTAAGTATTGAACTTGACAAAAATACAATTTCAACGTAGATTAAAAAACGATACTTCAATGTTTTTTTTCTTTAAAAAATAATAAAAAATCATGTAAATATCACAGTATTTATAATTGGATAAAGTAAGTTACAAATGCATTCCTATTTTATTATATTTTTTATTTTTCTGATTTATTTCAAAGTAACCCCGAATCAGTACGTGATCTTCCACAATCTTATACTATTGAAGAATTTCTGGTATCTAATGTTTTGTTCTTTCCTCGTGAATTTGAGGGCTGATGTAGATGTCAAGTTTTGACCTATCGGTCCATTAAATATTTCATTGCAACCGAACAGTTGCATGATCCCATGAACTGGGAGCATGTTATTTAATTATGGAAGCCGGTTACATGTTACGTTACTCTATAAAAATTCAATCACTTGCATGCGTTTTCTTTTGAGTCAATATGTAGATGTATTTGATAAATAATATAAAGGTATCAATACAAAAAAATATAAAGGTTAATTTTGTTTAAAAATCATTACATAAATAAGTGTTTTTGACAAAAGGAATACATTTTTTTTTCAAATACCTGATGTAATTAACAGAGACAGCGTATTAAATCATTTATACTTTCATAATTTTCTCTTAGCGTTTTTACGAGTTGATTTTGAATTTCATAGATAATGTGGGTATTTTAAGGATAGTATAAATCCTAGAACTGTTAAAAAGGAGTATTTAGGGTATACGGCAGCATTTGATTCTCCATCTTATTGTAAAAGTTGAATTTTGTGGTTTGTATATTTGTCTCCTTGCTTGTGATTTGTTTGCTACTAACCTCATATAATTTCTTTATTTCAATTTACATGCAGACATTTCTTTAATGTAATTTAATATTGATCTGAATTTGACCCGTCAATAATCGATTATCTTTTTTGTGGTGTTTAAAATGAGACTAATTTTTCTTAAATGATTTAAATGGAGAATAAAACACTAAATGTAGTTGTATCAACCTTATACGATCCGTAATTTATGTATATGGGAAGGATAAACGAAGCCATCAATGAAACATGACATGTTTTCGTGATTGTAACTGAACATTTCGATTGGATGGTGAACAAAAGAAAAAAGAAAACTTGGTGAGGAGGTGTGCGCTATTCTTCATCTGAGAGCTACGCTGCACGTCTGCATGTAAAAAAAACCAAAAATTTATTTCTGCTTTTGGCCGCTGTGTGATCCTGGTTGTGTGTGCTTATAGAAAGTATAATACTGCTTGTTAACGCGTTTTGAGTTTAAGAAATTTCTAAATTTAATAGCATTGTTCCTTGCATGTCAGACCAGCTTCCGCATTTTGTATTTTTCGGTTATAATTTATTGAATTTGAAATTAACTTCCTTTGCGGTATTTTTACTAATGTGTTACAAACATCTCTCAGTAAAGTTAAGTAAAAAATATATATTATTATTAAGTATAAATGTATATAATACTTAATTATTACTAGAACATTTATTTCCAGTTCTTTTAACCCGAAGTCTTGTGGTATTGAATGCTTTAAAACGTTTTACACCGTCATGAGTCTCATGTTATCTTTGGTTACTCATAATCTCCGAGGATTGGCTTTCAGGGTTCGTGGAATGATTGACCCTTCAGCACATAGTTTGCAATACGTTAATTGATGTCCCTAATGGTTGTCGAGAAAGCGTCAATGTGATTTTGCGAACTGTGTGTCACGTCAACAGTTCTGCTAGGTGAACGGTGATAGTACAAAGCGTAGTAATTAGTAGTACACTGTGTGTATGTGTGAATTCGATTACGTCGCGTTGATTACAGAGTAAGTTATGTGTTACACTGGAAGTGCTCATCATGGAAGCAGATTTTAATATAATTCTTGTTCACGTGATGATTTTCATCCAATTGTGGAACATGAGAAATAATCGAATTAGCAAAAGACTTACCGCTGTACGCACCAGACTCAAATTTAACTGTTATTGAGATTTTATAATGTTTTATTTTCAAGTTTGATTCAGTCGAAGATTTGGCGTTGAGGTAACGTCATTTAGGTATTAGTTCTGAACTGCAGACTGAACGGCCGAAAATCAAATCCTGGAGAGGTCATGGAGATTTACTTCAACCTCCGGAATTGCCTCGAATGCCTACTCATATTTTAAAAAATGAGCATCGGATTTATCGGGGGTTTAAAATGCTTTTTTTAGGGTAATCACATCTTGTTTTGCAGAGACCAAGGATAGGTAGTGAAATGAACTCAATTCGCATAACCCCCGGATTATGGGTAATGTTTCCTGCCTTGTACGGGAAATAAAATTGATGAGCTTCTCGTTGCAAAAAAATCTATTCAATTGTCTCACCAGAATAATCCAAAGTTTTCTGAGATCCGTGTACTTACAAATGTTAAAACAATTTTTCATGTAATTAATTATCTGGGGACAATGTTTTTTTGAATAAATATTGTTTTCTGCTGTCGAAATGGAGAGGAAAATTCTGTACAGTCTCTTTTCTCCCATCAATGATTTACTTACCAGAAGTAACAAATTACTTACTGAAGCTGTTATTTCACACGAAAGTTTCTTCAGATTCATGTAGATCTTTTATCACGAGGTAGCCTGTCTGTGAAAAAATTCCGATACAGGGGCTTGGGATGCAAGGGACCCATTCATCGCCAACCCAGGTATTTTGAGTTCATGCGTATTTGATTCCATATGTCTGGGTGACGCCTTCAAAAGCAGCTATTGAAGTGACAACGGAGTTAATTTGCTGGTTGACGTTTTGTAACCAGACCATTGTGCAATCGTGAAATGAAATGTGATGTAAGCATCATGCAGTTCACGCAGATTGTTCGCGAAGGTTCATGGCTCAAGCAGTTCAAGGCACAGCACTCCTGTGAAACAATCACATCTCTTCCCAGGGCGAGCGAATTCCTTACGTAAGTGTCGTGTCAAAGACTCCTCGAGAAATGTTATTGACATGGTGTTCACGTTTTATGTTTTATTTAGGGGCTGCTCCAGGAATTTGTAGCTGATTGTCTGAGAAAAGGAGAGAATTCGTGTTGCTTCCCAACTTTTGTTAAATGCATTTAATTAGTCTAATTTCTGGTATTCTTATGTGATTTAAGATAGTGTTTCGCTGAATGTGAGAAATGATTGGGGGTTTATGTAGAAATTTTATGCTCCGATAGTTTAACAGTTTCTTTCGATATTTTAAGATTGTTATACACATGTGAAATCATGACTTATTATCAGTTAAGGAAATCACCATATTCTTGTATTTTGTTCTGATGATTTTTTTCGTTGGGGGTACTAGCGTAGGATGAGGCGGTGAATAGATGCCTCTTTCCCTGATTTATCAACTCGTCACTGTATAAGCTTACCGGACAAAATGTTAGCCAGCCCCTTAAAAGAGAACAGGTAGTCTTGGCCAGAGGAGAAAATACTTGTAGTTTCTTTTATTTTTTGTACGTATGTTTTTCATCTTCGAGATAAGCTTATATTGTTAACCGTGTGTTTCAAAAATAGTAAGTAAAATTTTCTTATTCTTTAGTAACTTTTAGATTTAGTAGTGTAATTTAAAATATTATGTAATCTTTTGAAGTCTTACGATAAATTTCAAATCTGTGGGTAAAGAACCTTCTTAATGATCGAATTTCTTCTCGTATGTTAAAAATAACAAAAATTCAAAGAATACTTTCCCTGGTTGCGAAAGCTAACTTTTCTAATTATTATGTTGATGTACTATTTTTTTGCACTAGAAAACAAAAATCGCAATAAAAAAGTTCGATATTCCGGTAGAAACATTAAATTTCGAGCACTAGTAAGGAGAGGAGCGACCCATGGCGTGTCTGCGTACTCGCCTTCTACGTCTGGTGACGCGGGTTCAAACCCTGTCCGATCCAAATAGAATTCGCGGTGGTGGATGAAACGGTGTTCGCGGCAGGTTTCCTTGAGTTTCTCCCGTTTCCCCACCACAACATTCACTCATCATTCACCCCCATGTCATTCATTCATCACCCTCCTCGGGGAGGTGCGATAGGAAGGGTATCCGGTACCCTGGTAATTCCCCCGCCACATCGAAGTAGGAAGCATCATCCCCATCTCTCCGACTCCTACAGACTAGGGCAAAGGAGTTAAGGTTCAAACAAACAAAAACACTGGTTAGGAGAACAAGAAAAATGGACATATACGGCAAGTGTTTTCAAGAGTGAAAACTAAAAACAGGAGATAGTGCAGAAATTAAAAGGAAGTTATCAAATAAGATTTGGAAAAGAAAGACACAATAATTTGTCGTTGTATGAGGGAAAGAAACGTTACAAAGAACGAAAAGAAGAAAATCGGTTTGTAAAATTGAAAATCGGCCAATTGAAAATATGATGCACATACGCGACCGGATAAAGTTACTTCAATGTAAACCTGAATAAATTAAATGAGTTATTATAGTCAATGTAATTGAAATGAGGGAATTGTTGATACAGATCATGGATACTTCGGAAATGTATTAGCTCTGTCATTGTGAGAGAGGAGCATATTTAGAAAAGTACACGACAATCCACTTACCAGATACGCATAACATGGGCCAATTTGAAGAGATAAAAAGGAAAATTTTGCAGAATATTGCGACAAAATATTGTTGAGTTAATTTACACGAAGAAGAGTAGATTTTAGATTACTTTTCTTTGAATTTGGGGAACATTTTAAAAATAGATGAAAAGAAATTGAGATTATATGCACAGTACGTCTCTGTCTTTGTTTCTATGATGAGGAGGAACCAGATGAGGGGTGATCATGATCATCTTCACCATTTTTCATGTGATAATTATTTGCTTTAGTTACAGACAGTTTAAGTCCGTAAAATTCAAAAGACATTGTTTTTCTTAAGTAATGAAAAAATGCATGCTTTTGTTTTTGCGTGAGCCCCCATCTCTGTGAGAACAAACGGTGGCTCTGTCCCTGTTCTATTATAAAATTCTTACTTGCTATCAGTTAAAATTAAATTTTGTTTCACCGTATTCGTCATGCGTCAAAGAGAACTAATGAGCGTCTGATTATGCATTTCAATTATTTCAATGCTGCTGTATTATATGGAACAATTAATTATTATGTGGATATGTAGGTATTAATTCGTGTATTGTTACTTTTAGTTATGGGTCCTTTACGTGATTTTCCCCTGTTGCTTGCGTAGCTTGCTCTAGAAGATGTAGGGATTCAAATTCTTCAATTTATTATTACATTAAATATGAATCCATTAGAATAAAAAATGGGCAAATTGAGTATGAATTTTCGTATAAATATAACGACATTGATATCGTGAGGGTAAACAGACGTCGGAAGCAAAAAAATACTTTTCATTCAGAACGTGGAAGAAAACTTGGTTCGTGGTACTTAGTCTTTCCTATCGTGACCTCCTTGGGACATTAAAAGTTTATTGTGTCGGGGTCAAGTGGAAAAGAGAGAGACAGACACCCTACTTCCGAGCGGAGACGTAAGCTATGTCACTTGGGCCAATTGCTGCTGTATTTCTAACCATATGGCTTTCCCAGAACCTCAGTGTAACCTAACAAATTCTCTTTTTCTTTGCAGAAAGAGTTCGGTGGGTATCCTCTTGTGAACTATTTTACGGTATCCTTCTCAATAATTAGACATTAATTTTACGTTGGCTCTTGAAGATTGTCCACAATTTTATGGGAAAATGAAATCACTTTAATTATAGATGGTGCGGGTGAGAAGTTGTTGGCTTAATCGTAAGTTTAATTAATTTTATTACTCTCCGTAACTTCGCATTTATCCAGGTGGGCTTCACAGATTTTGGACAGCATAGGCGTCATTTAGTATCTTTCCTAGGAGTAGATTCGTGGTTCTTCTAACACAGTTCTTCTCTTTACTGTTTAACAGTTACTTTATGATTTTCAAAAGAAGATTCTGACGATTATATTTGTTGCGAGTTCTTGCACGCTACCTATCGTACGTATCTATCGCTGCTTTACTATTTCAATACTAATTTACAGTCGTAAATGAATTTCATATAATTAGCTATTTGCATTCAGAAGACTTGGCAGCACGGTGTTAGGAACCAGGACAAATTTGTTTTTGTTTTCGATGTAATATAAATAAAAATTACGTTCTTTTTAACGCCGTATTCGTTTAGTTTTTTTCTATATTGTTTTATAGAAGTTCGTTATTTTTACGTTATGGTGGTATTCCTACGACGATGGACGTGTAGTGTTGATAAAAAATCATCTCACTCTCAATGTTCTTTTGAGTTGTTGTTTTTTCACCCCAAAAATGCAAGAATAAGGTTCAAATAGCTTTAATAAGTATTATGATTCTTCGTTTACAACAGTTACCCTCATCACTGTGTGTGTGTATTGTTATATAAATACACCAGTATTCTTTCTTTAAATATATTTTTTATATTTGTATTACGACACTTTGAAATACGGACAAAAAAATTATTATTACTTCATAGCGTGGACTCTTGTCCCTTAATGGAGAGTGCGTGTGTTTGTTTACTTGCCTGTTCTCTGACAGTCGTATTGAATTCTGTCGCTGCACTTCGGTAGCTGGTGGTTTGGCTATCGCTGTGTGCACATCCGCCATCTCCATCGTCGCCGTCGCGTCGCCGCTTGAGGGTCCATGGCGGNGGGGGGGGGGGGGGGGGGGGGGGGAGGGAGAAAGAGCGACGACGTCGTTCCACTTCCGCAACCCGCTCGTTCCTCCTCTCTCCCCTTCCTCCTCTCCGCTAGTCGGCGTCCCTTTGTCCGTCTGTTTTAAAAGCGGGAGGAAAGGAAATGGACCAGAGGGCACTCCTCATTAATACACATTTGTTCCTTGACTTCGCCGAGTCAGCAGCACTCTGCCACATTTCCCTCCTCCCATTTGTGGGTTTCCAGATGCATCCGGAAAGAGGAGAGTGAAGAGAAAGGAGGCTCGTTAACGGATTACAAAAGAGTTCAAGCAGTGATTTCAATGAGACGAAAGGAGTGAGTAATGAAGTGTGGTACTCCTACCAAAATATGTGCTGTATGTCGTGCAACGTTTCATATGCGACGTAGTGACTGACTTCATGTGTCGTATCAAGGAATATACATATTTACGATACGTGATTCATTTATTTCTTCAGGAGAAACTCTTTAAACGTTTACGAGGGATTGTGTGGATCTAGCTTGCTTATCATTGAGCGATCCCGTCACCTTCAAATAATGGTGCAATTTTTTTTTTGAAAAATCTAAACGCTCTGTCACGCATACCTATTCCTTATTCTTGAATCATCATATTCTTTGTTAAGGCTCTTGAGTATGTGGTGAACAAAGTACAATTGAGTGATTCACATTACTTTCAATCCATCGGGACTTCATTGTAATACATAAAGAAGTAGATACTAATAAAAAGGATGTAATCAAGTTGTTCTTTGAAACGTATGACGCACAATAACAATGGACAAAATAAGTCAAAAAGAAAATATTGAATTTATTGGAAAAGTGCTGCACAATATTTAAAATGAACCCCCAAAAATGAATGTGTGGTTTAGCTTAAAAATAAAACATGTGGTCTTGCCTACTATTACAATTTTTATTCAAAAGCCAAATGTCCATTTGTCCTTGATACTTGACATTGTCAGACTGAAGGTACCATCTAAACTGGCGAAAGTACTTTCATTTGAATGAAAATAGTACTAATAGACAATACATCGGTCATTTATTCTTAGTTTTAAGTTACTAGTATTCACCGATATTCACCTCTGCAGTTTAGCTCTGTAGATTCATGATGAGAATTCTACTACATTGGATCCGTCCCTGCAGAGGATCCGATGTTATCGACGTGTTGTAATTGAAATCGCTTAATCCATGGCATCGCTTTATGTTCGTCTTGTTGTAGGTCGATTCAACAGTTAATTCGAGCGTATTATCTTGTTAGAGCACGCTCCCTTTTCTGAAAGAGACCTCATTATCATAATATGCTAATTTCCTCTGCACTCGATGAGAAGTTTATTTTTCTTTGTCTAACGCGAACGCCACATTCTATAAGGATGGTGAATGAAACGAACTAAACCTTTCGTCCGCTATTTTCCTTTTCTCAGGGAATTAAAATGAAAATGAAGGAAACAAGTGCTCTATATTCAAGCACACAATGGAACATCTCATCATCTAGAATTCTTCTTTGCAAGATTCTGCGGATAAACACTTTCAGTGGGAAAGACGCTGAGAAAAAGTTGTTTTATCCCATAGGTCCCCTAGCTGTTAGGGATCACCGCATACTTCGCGAGACAAAAAATGTTAACGTTCCTCCCATTATAACAGTTTTCCAAGTTCAAACTGTGTGATATTTTCGTCGTACACAACAAAAACTGATAGTAATACTTGACTGCTTGCGCCGTTAAATTATTCAAAAAGTACGAATGATACTACTAGTGGTGAACCAGCATTGAGATTCTCAATAAATACTAAGCGCTAACCATAGTCCTCCTGCCTGTTTCCCTTCTACTACTGGTACATCACAATTTTCATGAAGTGGCGTATAGGTTCATGTAGGAAAGAGCTATTTCTGTTATACCTAATTGTATGAAACGATTCCATCCTTCTGTTGAGTCTGTTCTGCTGAGTGAACGGACTTAGATAATGAAGAATTTAAAATTTCCATGATTTTCGTATACGGGTCGTTCATAAATTACGTTACACAAAATTTACTGCTTTTTAACACCCTCACTCCCCTTCAATAACACACCTCTAACGATACCGCAATGATTTCATAACTAGCCCTTTATGCCCCCCTCCCGCTAGGAAAAGTTGTTGGTTTTTGGAAATTGTGTGGAAAAATTTTGATACAATGACACAATTGTTTGTTCCTCGCTGTTCTCTTCTCTCACTGAGTCGAGTGAATGGATTGCAAAATTTAAAGTTTAATAGCGCCTTGTAAAACATCCTATAAAACTTACCGTTATGTTACACTTATGCTATCAACGTCTACCCCGACGTAACGTAGTGCAGCGGTATCACAATCACCCCTCTCTCTATAGTCCGTTGCCTAACTTATGTATGCAAAATCAGTCAAATTAATACAATTTAGATTTGTTGTTATTGTCTTCTATACGTAGCCACTTATCTTTAACTGTGCCCATTTGACTCTTAACCCGCTACCGCCTCCCTAGAGCGCTTCAGCAATCGCAGGTGGGTGAAACCTGTCAGTGGTATTTACAGTCATAAAGCGCTCAGGCGCAGTTGTGAATGGAATCGTTTCGAGTTTGCTCCAGAATGGTATTAGCATAAAGCCTTGCTCTCTTTTACAAATCTGAATTGAACTTGCTCTGGTCTCATTTGCAAAATATTGCATATACTTACATATGCTGGTAGAAACAGAGTGGCTACAATTGTGGTCATGAATTATACGATAAATTATTTTTAAACGGTGAGATTTTGTCATTATCTTTTTTCTATAGACTTAAACATGCGGTGAACTAGGAATATAGTTGTAATACTTATGAAATAAAATATATAATTCAAGACTTTCGACCTTTAACGTATGAACAATTTATTTTACAGTATGATTTTATTTTTTGTTTCGCAAATTATTTTCGTGCTATTATTTGACCCAGATTTTCTTCTTTTTCTTCGGAAGTAGGCTCTACAACATATTTAGTGACTTTTCACGTTTACAATCATAATCACAATCATTTTAATAGAAATATTTACTTCGATCATTTATGCGGACAAATTTTTTATTTAATAACGCGACGTTTCAGAAGTTGATTACTGCCTTCGTCAGGTATAAACGAATCTGTTAATTTTATTTTGGTAAGAAAAAGAAAAATTTGAATTGTTTTATTTGCATATGTAGTCAGTTTGCTTTTCTTTTTGTTACGAAGATAAAATTAACAGATTCGTTTATACACTACATTGACATGACGTCAGTTATCAACAGCTGAAACGTCGTGATATTCAATAAAAATTGTCTATATAAAATGTCGAAATAAACATTTCTATTATATTATCTAATGTTTTGCCCTTCTAAACTATCACCTTCCATTCCTTTTTGTTCGGTACCTTGTGTGCCCATTTTTTTTATTTTCATGCATTTCAGATATTTTATGACGTTCTTTCACGTGGACTCGGGTTAAATTCTTTAGGATAAATTATGAAGAACAAATTGGTATTTCGGTACTCTAGAAGCTGTAAGGATTATTACTGAGAACCCTGTTTATGGAAGCTTCGAGTCTTGTCAGCTACAACTAATTGAGTTGCGTTGCTATGTTCTCCGAGCAAATAAGAGCTTTGAAGTTGCATTTTACCATTGTTGCCCTACACTGGTTTTACAGATGGTTTCAGATACTTTGCTTGAAAAACGATGAGGGTGATTTTAAGTACTACTTACATACTATAGCAATTGCGTTCTTTTTACATTTCATTTTAAGATGTCCATGATTTCAGTCGTTTTTAAGTGGCCACCACATCCTTACAAGTACCTGCATGTGCTGATGATGACTACGAAGTTACCCACCACAGTTGCCTCATGAGCTACTACGAGCACGGAAACAATATTCAGTAGAACAAGTTTTATACCGTCTTTCTGTTATTGTACTACCTTTAAGTTGGGATGGCTCATTATTTTTCCCCGTTTAAAATTATTTAATTATGTAGAATGATAAAAAAATTTAATGAAATATTGTATTTTGAACAGTGTTATGAAGTTTCGAGTGTAGTTCTGATAACAAATTTTGGTTTTTATTACATCGCAATATCCTACTTAAACGTTGGGTTCAGTTAATTGACAGCTAATGTCCATCCCCTCTCCAAGTCTAACGGAAGTTGATCTGACCGTGGCGATAAGTGTGACGAGAAAGCGAATGCACTCAAGGGTTACAAATGTGCATGCGCAGTTGAATTACTAAACCTACTCGACTTCCTTGCGAAGTTTGTATGTTCAGAAATGCATTTGAACGATTTCGTCATCCGGGGAACTTAGTATTTCTATGAGGAAGTATCTGTATGTGCACTGATTTTTCCCAAGTTAATAGTTTACGTATCTGGTGTATTTAATCTCGTTATTAAAACTACGAAAGAATACGTCAATTTTATTTACTACAATAAATAATTTGCATAATCCACCTACCAGAAGTGGTTATGTATGAGATACGTATTTCCTGTTCGCGAGACCCACTTCCAAAAATGAAGGTCGAAAGACTGATCGGAAGGTACCTAATTACAGAAAAGAAATTCATTTCGGAGGGAGCCCAGAATACAGTCAAGATATATTGATGTTCATATTTTATTCTGTTTGCCCCTAAAATATTTTGCATTTGTTAAATTAGCCTATTCATGGTTTTAAATGATTGAGAAACCGTGAATTAAAAATATTTTATAAATAAAGTACTTTCGTTAGAACTTACACACATTTTCGGGTAAGGTCTGGGTCCCCTAAGTGTCCCTCCCCCTTTACACACCTGGACTCTGAGGTTTCCCTGACTACGTGCGTGATGTCGGGGGTAATTAAGAGTCTTACGTAAATGGATTTTGGTTATACCTAGGTATCTGATATCAGGTAGGACCGTGTTAAAATAAAGCGTTTTTCATAAGTTTCTGAGAATAATAATTGCCTTCCAAATATTTTATTATAGTATTCGAAACATAATTCTGTTTCAAATTGTCGTTTTGTCGGATGTTTCGGAAACAAAATTTAATTGTGATGTATGCTTTAAAGACGAAATTAACTGAAGAAATTGAAGAATTTTAAAATATTTCTTCGTTTAACATTTAATCATATTTACCTGTTGAATAAAATACAGTGTTGTTGATGAAACAGAGGAAGAAAGCGTGGTTAACGAAGTAGAATTTTTTTTACAGATTCTTACGTCACGTGGTTGGTTGTCCGTGCCTTCGAAGAACCTTCGGTATCGAAGCTGGATAAAGCGGTCATGGCCCGTGGAACGAGGCCCAGCACAGCCGATGCATGAACTAGTAGCAGGGACCGTCGTCGGTGACTGGCAATGGCGGGTTCTAATCGATGCTTGATGCAGAATGCCAATGAAGCAGTTACTTGTCGAATGCCAGTTAGCGTCACGTGCAATAGGCAGCCCTTGCGCTGGAGTAGCTTTGGATAATAGCCGTATATGTCTGTTAGCTACGCATTGCTTCGACCGACTGCTCGTCTACCTAAGAATTATCTACACTCATAGTTGATGATTTAGCCTGAAAGGAAAGGGATATAGGGTGTTTTAACCCCCACTTTCATTGTCAAGTGATATTCCCTCAGAAATTTGTGAATCTCTTTATTTATTTCCGTTTTCGGTTCTTGGGATTTTCTCTTTAATTTCAGACTTCACTTGCAGAAGATGCTATATATTTTATCATATTCACCATTATTATTATTATTATTATTATTATTGTATTTTCGAACGAATGTTCTGTGTATTTCGAACTCAGCATCTAACAATTAATTCTACTACAATTAACGTCCATTATATAATCTAATTAAATAAATAATTAAAAAGTTACGACCTTAAATTATTATTACGGTATTATAACTTGTTATTACTTGACCACCTGACCACAACTGAAATCCAAGTCGAAACGTTGTGAGCTCTTCACAGAAAACATAAATATTATCCGTCCATATAAGTTATTAATTATTTATCTAACACTTAATTTCCATTAATAATATTAGGAGCAAGATAAAGGTGTAAATGAACGTTTCAGTACATATTTTAATGTTTTAGGAATGATGCTCAAGGACCTCTTCGTTCTATTACATTTTTATATAACGTTCATTCCCCCTCCACATCAATTGACTCTACGCCAGTAGCTCCTCACACAAATAATTACCTAATTTAAAGGTGGTTATGCTTCTGGAAAAGTTTGAAGTTACATCATTTTCAAATGTAATCCTTATATTTGTACCAAGAGCAAATTTACTCAGCACTTCAAAATTATTTTTGCCTGGGTATCACCTCGACGAAATCCTGTATTTTAAAAACTGAATTACGATATTTTTAATTTTTGAAATACATTTCGTTTTATACCGTTCAACCAATGAAGTATGAAGTGCGAATTGTAATAATTTGTAAAGATCGAGTTTTCTTGTGTTGACGTTAATTTCATTGTCGTCTTGGTATATTACCATGGACACTTTTTGAGTTTCCAAACACTTCAATTACTTCTCAAATGGAACCACCTCCTCCCATGATGTGAAGCCAACGGCTTTCGATAGGCAATGTCCTGATTGCTGTTGTGTTAAAAAGTATATGATTCATATCCTGTAAATCTTGCTTAAGTTTCCCGGATTGAACAGGGCTCAATTGAGCAATTTTAGGCGGTTCTTTCCGTACATTAATGCACGTGAATGATAGTAATTGTATAGTTCAGTACTTATGTCAACGTGATGCAAGGAGTGCGTATGCGTCTTTTCGGAGAAAAGTATAATTCGACGAGTTATGAATTGAAATATTACTGCAATGTACATCAAATTTAGAATCTTATGTTTACTGGAAAGTATGTACCGTGTAATTGATGTAGCTTCTTATTGGTAATTGGTGTGAGAATTGATTTAAAGAAAGTGGCGAGTCTTAAGTAGTCCTTCTCCTTTTTACCCGTGATACCTTCTCCCACTCTCCCAATTATCCGCTTCCCATCTCCCACCTGCCTCCTCCCACTCCCACCGATCGCCTGGCGCTCAGTCCCCCACAGAAGCTCGCTTGTGTTGCGTGCTCAGGCAACTCCGATGAAATCAGCGCCCTGTGGAGAAAACTGGATTGGAGAATGTCTGTCGAAAACCTGTTGGATGTGACTATGCGCTCGGGTAGCTACGAAGGTACGTTTGTTTTATAGAAAACTCATTTCGGGGTTTCTTATTTGCAAAAGTTTTTGTGTCGGGCGTTTATGTAACCATACAAACGTGGTTACCTTGCAAAACTGTAAACAGTAGAACTCCAACCATACGGATTCCCAATTATCTCGATAGATTTGTGTAAAAAAAAGTTTCATTTTTTACTGCACTGAGCCAGCTTGAACCACCTTAAACCTATGGCATTATATTGTTTTTTTAAACTATGTATTGTGCGTAGTTTTTGTCTTCTTTTCTCATCAATATGAGTTTTAGTTATTCTTTTCTTTCACTACATTATGAGTTTCAACATTACCTTAGTAATGTTGCCTAAAAAAATAACCCTTTCTAATTTTTGATGAAATCAATTACTCTGATATTTGATTTTGCGGGCTGGATATGGTCCCAATTGATTCGAATATGTGTTGTTCTCTTGTGAAAAGCGTAAATTGAAGTAAATTACAGATATGAATTTGCCAAGTTCTAACCTTCAAAAGAAGTTCTTAATGACATGTTTGTAAGCTCAATTTTTCCATATTCAAAATTTCGTTTTGTCCCTGTTGGATTTCGTTTTCTGATGCATCAGAGTATTAATAAAATTGATACATTCGAGGAGTAATTGGTATATTCAGCTCGAATGAATATAACGCGTCTGCTACAGTGACATAAATCTTTTATCCTGTAAACTGAGATGACTACGTAATTAAAGGATTAATTAACTCGCCAATGTTAAACATATATTTCAAAATGTCCACGCCTGCTAACAGTTCCTTTCTGTCCGAGTCAGTGATAATTA
This sequence comes from Laupala kohalensis, assembly GCA_002313205.1. Classification (NCBI taxonomy): domain Eukaryota; kingdom Metazoa; phylum Arthropoda; class Insecta; order Orthoptera; family Trigonidiidae; genus Laupala; species Laupala kohalensis. Next base: position 621,284 of record NNCF01130506.1, on the reverse strand, counting down.
TTGACGACAGTGGGAGTGAATCAGAACAATTATAGTTTTTAGTGTTATTAAGATATATAGAAGTGGAGTTGTGACAGCGAACGAAATGAAGCCCTTAGCACGGTGTCTGCCACTCCGTAGGTCGTTAATACGTCCTTCCTGGGCGGATGAGTGTGTTCGTTCGCGTCATTCACGTGCCATGTTCCTTCTCTCTTGCGTTCCCTTAGATATCTTGTGTCTCTTTTCTTGTTCTAGTCTATCCCTCCCTCTTCTACCTATCTTACAAGTTTGTTTTCGTACGTATCGTTTTATATCATTTACTTTTTATTGTTCCTATATCTTTCTTTTCTATTGTTTTCGTGTCTTCATTTTTTCGATTTATTCCACCAATTTTCTCTTTTTCACTTCCTTTTGTCGTCTTTATTGCTTGGAAATTGCTTTTTGTTTCGCGTTAATTCGTATTCTTCCATGTATATATTTTTCCCCCTCTCCATCTTCCTTTTGTTTCTCTCCATCCCGTTTTCGTCTTCCGTTCGTCGTCTCCCAAGCGTCTCTGCTTGTACTCTGAAGTAGTTCCTCATTAGCCCAGTTCCCACGACCGCTGTCACTAGGAGGCGCTGCGGCGCTGCGGAGGCTGTGTCGGCGCATGCGCGTTAAGACGATTTTATGCTCCCAATTAGTCAACCGCCGCGCCACCTCTCCCCGACCTCCGCTCGCATCACTGTTCTCTGTATCTCATACCCTTCCAACACATCCCTCTGGAATCAACTGTGATGTACATTGTGTTTACCTCGGCACTGTCGATTTCTGGGATTATGGTGGTCACACGTGGTCATACACAGTTCATAACTTTTTTGACAATAAAGTTTATAGTTTATTGTGGTAACTTAAAACAGTAACGTGACTGGTTTCTTTCTCAAAACGATGAGCTCATCGAAACATTGTCTTATGTGTTTCCCGATGTAATTCATTATTTAATGCGGGCCGCGGGCTATATGCCGCCCGCAAAACATTTTTCACAGCCCACGAGTCGTGGTACATTTTAAATAAAATTTTGCATCAAAAGTTGGGGGGGTGGGGGTGGAGACAACTTCGTGTTATAAATCTATGCTATCAGAATAAATATTTGACGTGGCATGTCCGGTTAGAGAATATAGAAAAAATTGAAATACTAGATATTAAAAATACTTCTTAACAAAATTATACTATTTATTTTTTTCAACTTGAAATAATAAAAATTTGTTGATGGGAATCAAAGTATCCCGCTACAAATAAATAAATAAAAATGACCCTTTAGTTTTATTCGTCGGGCAACATATTTCCGAACTCCATCCCGTGGCGGCCCGATCGATGGCAAGTAAATAGAAAATGACCCCCGGGCTAAGATAAGTTGGACAGCACTGATTTCATGAATCAAATAAAACATCTTTTCAGGGATGTGTTAACGATATTTTGATATCATTTTTTTATGTCACTCACAAAAGTGAAAAGGATTGTTTTATATTTATTGAGGTAGTAAGTCTGGTCAAGTAAATTTCAAATATTCTCTGGTTATCGCGGTTTTTTTTTTCTTTTTCGTAGAATGCGAAACATATGCGAAGAAACTTATCAGAATCGTTTCACACACAAATAACTTACATCACATCATTGTTGTGGAACGTCTTTGCTAGTGGGAAGAGGGGGTTATAGTTTATAGGTTTTCTGAGTATAGAGACCGTACTTATCATTACTTTCAACAAAAGTGCATTTTCCTTAATCAAATGCTTTTGAGACAAAGTAGAAATGTACTTAGCAAAAACTAGACACAATTCGAATACTGCTAAAGTGAAAGTCAAATTAGAATTGATGTATTCCCCTCCATGTATAATCTAGTTCATTGGGACCCCTCTCTCAAGAGAGCTGATGTGACCGTCAAATTCTTTAGTGACAGACTAACGATGATTTTATTCCTTGCCGTTCACTCGCTTTAAGACGATGGAGCTTTGATTCCTGTAACTGCGTGTACTTTTTGTAAACCGGATATCCTTCTGAGTCCCTTCATCCTTCAACTCATTACCAATTATGTAAATTCGTTCTTAGTGCGGTTAATTATCGTAGTATATTATTAGTGATTTATGTCGCGATCAATCATTTCATACATGAATGAGGAATGGTTCTTGTGTTTGGGTGATGATGGTCTGCGTCACGTCATGCAACAAAATCATCCTGCCATCCATTGCAAATACTGGCTTCTTACAGTTAACTCAGAATGAAATACCCCAAGATTTGGTATTTGGTTCGTACTGCATCACTTTTTATTTACTTGCAAACCTGAGCGTGCATGTATATAATCACTCGGAACAGTCCATGAACAATTTTGACGCTTGTTCAAAATGTTCAAAACTTGTTAGCTGCCTCGATCCCAGTGTGTCCTGTGCACCCCTGAAGTTACCAGTGTTGAACCTGCTGAACGCATTATTCTGTGATAGCACATGTCTCCGAGAGCCGTCGACGCAGCTAATGCTGCCGCAGCAGAAGCTGAAGTGATGAATCCGGCGTTTATGATGACTGCGCGGATAGAAGATAGTGCAGGAGGCGACGGAAGTGCACGCTTGTACGTAAAGTTCTATCCCGATAATTGATTTTGGTCCGGATTCTTCGCGTCCGATATCAATATCTCAATTGATGCAGTTATACTTAATTTTTTATAATACATTTTATATTTTATTTATAATTATGTAATATTATTTATTTGATAATAATAGTTCTAATATGTTATTACTTTTATATTTATAATTATATCAATGGAAATCCTTTGATAACGATTGATTCTCAGTGCATGTTCTTAAAATAGCCTTTTCAAACGGAGGTTTTTAAACAAAACCATTTGCATCTTGATGGACTAAGGAAATCACGCTCAACTTGAAGTTGGAATAGTCTTGCAAAACACACACGATGGAGGAAATTCTCCTGTGATGTCGCGTCATAAAAGTAGCGGGCTGAGCCAGCACACTACGCATATATTCCTCTCCATCTAACTTTGAATTTCCTTTGGACAACTCTTTTTCTCGGTCAGATCATGGCTAGTATCCAAAGGGAATGTGGTACGCCATAGTAAATCATAGTAAGGATTGTCGACTGATTTTTCGAAAATAAATTATTTCTTTCGTTGTGTGATTGGGAAGAGTTTTATTTGTTCCAAAAAGAAGTATGTTTATTTTCTGATATAATTTCGTCCAATTTGCGATTTTTTACATTACATAATATTCTTCAACTCGACAGTGGTGGAAAGAATCATTTCGTTGCTGTTTGTTGAGTGGCCTTATGGACAGACTTCCGCCTTTTTCTGTCTATTTTTCCTGGGCTAAGTTCGATAAAAACTCGCATAGAGATGGAATTTGGTACACACCTTTTGGTCATAATTTCAAATGAAATATCAAAAGTCCTCATCGATCCGAGTTGTGCTAAAAATTTTATTCGAGGTCAAAGGTAACGCAAAACAATTTTTCAAGAATATCTCTTCATCGGTGCGTTTTGTCGTAAAAACAGTTATTATGTATTTTAAAGATTATAAAATTGTCTACAAAAAAGGTTGGAATGTTTTATTCGTCCGAAGCATCATTTGCGAGCTAGCGCGGTTTAAAAACGATGAATTCTGCGTTGTGTCCACAATGCGCACAAGTGAGAGCACACTCATACGAACTTATACTTGCAAAATGTAATACACACTTTCCTTTCATAGTTTTCAGGGCAGCTGAAATTAGTTGTGACATTCCCGAAGTTGTCTAAACTCACTATCAGCCTGTATAAACCCCAGTACCCTAAGGGAAGGGGATGCCACGAAAAAATTATCGAACATGATAGATACCAGTGAGGAGTTCACATTTTCGGTGTCGCTGAGTTGAGAGTGAAATCCCGGTATGCTGTAAGTCTAAATTCCGCCCTCATGAAAGAAAAAGTGCACTAGCGCTCCTTTTAGGGGGGGATGAAAATAGGTTTATGGATAAAAATAATTGAAAACTTACTTTGAAACATAAGAAAATGAAAATTGGATCGGATCCATAGTTTTAGAGTTGAAAAGAATTGTAAACTATGAGTGTCATTTAGATCACATAGGGTTACGGTATCCTCGGAGCTGGGAGTGGGTAGGGCGAGACGTAAAAAGACCGATATTGGGATCTATTACATGGTGTTTGTGTATTCTGAGATGAACAATCGTATTTCCAATAACATCATGTACCCTTTATACCTCATGAGACCCGCGACACCCCTAATGGTGGGGTTTGGGAAGAGTGTGACACTGGAAAATGTACGAACATTAACTTCTCATTGGATATAATTGAGTATGTTCATCACTTCTTTTATTGCTGGAAACTTCACTCGTTCAGTCTTCACTCATTCAAATACAACAATTTCACCTTCTGCCAAAGGTTACAGACTATGAAGCAATCTTGTAACATTTTAAAAACAAATGCCGCAATCTCGGAACAAAGAATAATTTTAATAAACGTCTGCTCAGTAAATACACATCCGTTCACTGCAATGAATCGCTAAGAACTACCCACCTAAATTTAATTTTAGATAATTCACGTTGTTTGGCTAGTCCACCAGGGCCTCATTGTCCACAACGACGAAGAGGTGAAGAATATACTATTGTTCAAAAAGGCATATTAGGAGGGATAGTCATCAATGGTGTAAACAGCTCGTTCTTCAGAAGAGACAGAAACGTGGTTCTCGAAATATTCAGAAAAGTTTTCCGAGAGTGATAAGCAGACAGTGCTACAATCTGCATAAGATGTCCGTTACGATTTTTAATTTTTTAGTTTATCTTCTTTGCAGATAATGGCGTGGAAATATATTATAATCGTAAGACAATTTAGAAAAAGGAGATGATGAAAATGATTTTTCCTTTGAAATTTGGAACTGATTAGTCTTATAATATTTTCATGTAAATTAACAAGAACTAATATTTCTTTGATCCGAACAGCCCGAGGATTATACCTTCAGGGGACACCGTGATAAAAAAAAAAGTCCCGATTTCTCTACCTCGTAGTTGGCGTGGAAAGGAGTACGAGTATTAAATAATTTTA
>NNCF01130506.1:567136-616092 GCA_002313205.1 Laupala kohalensis | reverse complement strand
TTTTTTTATTAAAAGATATTTACCTATAAAGATTCTTAAGCAAATTCTGAAAATTAATAATTAAATGCGAAACATAGTGTCTTGATATTTGCAATACACGTACTATAAGTATGGGCCTAAATTAGAGAAGAAAAGTGCGTATTACGTTTACGGAGTGTAAGTCCGTATGTGTGTGCTCTCACTTGTGCGCATTGTGGGCGCTACGCAGTATTCATCATTTTTTAAACCGCACTAGCTCCCAAATGACGCTTCGGACGAAAAAACATATCAGAACCTTTTTTGTATGCAATTTTATAATCTATACGATTCATAATAACTTGTTTTTACCATTCAACTCACCGATGAAGAGATATTCTTGAAAAACTGTTTTTCCTGACCTCGAATAAAATATTTTGCACAACTGGGATCGATGAGAACTTTTGATATTTCATTTGAAATGATGACCTTAAGATGTGTACCAAATTTCACCTGGATGCGAATTTTTGTTTTGTGGAATGTCTATTTTTCCTGGACTAGACTGAGTTTCATTGCGCTTAGAAGTGGTAATTGTAGGAGGAGATGAGAATAGTTTAAAATATTGTGCACCCCTGTATTGTCATGTGAGCTCTGCATGTTGACAGTGGACGGGGTGGCGTTAGTGTTCTGATATGCTCTCAGCGACAGAGCTGTTCCTCTCTTTCTTCGTGTTCGCTCGTCGGCTCCCGTGTAATAGTGCTCCGATAGCTTTTCGTCAGCTTTCGATTGAGGAGAAAAGGAGATGTTCTCGGGTTTCTCGGAACATTAAAGGAACTGGAAACAACCACACGTCATACTGTCTGAATGTTAGCGTTCAATAATTTATGTAATTTATTTAAATAGTGAACTCTTCTGTTCAAATTGCCATCGATAGGATTTGAAATCTTCTGTTAAAGTTGCCGACGACAGCATATGCTTTTCTTTTGTGGGGTAAGTTACACAATACCCAAAGTTAGAGGTAAATAAGCGATAATCAAGATTCAGTTTAATCTTTCCTTACATTGAGGATTTATTGAGGGAACAAAATCATTCATTCATTCATTCATTCATTCATACATACATTCATACATTCATACATACCACCCTGGCTGGACATCGCGAAACGCAAAGAGAGACTATAACACTATTTAGTCAGTTTCTTAAATATTCAAATGACATTTTGATTGGCTATATACAGTTGTTGTGTTCGCGTTATTTCATACACCGTTGTTACGATGTTATTTGAAATATATACATCTAAACAAGGGTTGAAATGCGATCTGAGAAAATTGCACAGTAAAAAAATATTTTTCGACAATTACTTTACTTTGCTCATACATTACATCCTCAGTTTACAAATGATAAATAATGCTAATCCTTTACACGTCTGTATTTCACGGTTATAAATTTATTGACGGGGTATTTTCTTTCTTAAATTGTCAGCAATTTAAGAAACCGAGAGACATTTTCATAACGGATTTTTAATGTTCACTCATCATAATTGATTGATCAATTGTATTGTGTAATTCAGTGAAGTTGTGGAAGTTGATGATATAGACTAAATTTGTCTATACAATTTAAAAATTATTCATTTCTGTGAGTTAAGAGTAATATTGAAACATTTTAAAAGTAGCCCTGGGTGGATGTTCGATGGAAGGTCAGTGATGCCCTGGAATTTCATTCAGAGCGCCAGTTTTTTCATTCTTTAGAGAAAGCAAAATGATATGTGTATTAAGAATGCAGGAAAAGTTGAAGGACGTATGAGAACAACAGTAATTAACGTTTCTTTGAAAGCTATCCTTATGAAACGATTTATGAACTAATTTTTTTTTTCATTTTCTTTTATTTTACCCAGTTTCTCAGCCATCTGGCTACTACCCGAGTTTTATTCATATTTCGTTCTATCTCATTTTTGAATCCTTAAATTACTTCTTTTGTTCATTTGTTATTTGTATACTTCTTTTTTAATTTGCTTATTTTTATGTATTTTATTTTCTTTTTCTCTATTATCGTTATTGTCCTTTGCCCAGTAGCAAGTTGTTCCATCATTGGCCGCCACCATTATTTACCGCGTTTCCTGCCCCCACCACGAGGAGGTGTAGAACATATCTACTTTCCTTTATTATTTTCCGTAGTGTCAAGATGAATGTTGTATATTCCTCGAAATCAGTGTATCGTTCTTTTGTATTGATGAATTGTGTCATGTCATGTATTCCCCATACTCCTTATCGCTTGAGTTGATGAACGAATTATGAAAGATCATAATGCATACTGTATAATTCGGAGCTGTGGTGTGAATTGGAACGGCGAGGTGGTAGATAGAGGGATCAGAATTTGCCGAGATTACAGTGCATTACAAATAAGCTTTGAGTCATAACTCATCATTCGTTTTAGTTAGATATTGTAGCGTCAAAAATTTATTTTAACTTGAACTTAAGCAAACTACTATATTGGTTTAATGATAAAGTAATTTACGCATTCTGATTGATACCACTCTTCTCATCCCGTATTGACTTTTCTTTGGTGACTTAGAACGACTGTCCTCACAACAATCAATGCAACAATGTTTAAGGATTCGGTTATTAGACACCGTGTCTCTCACGGAAGATAACTATATTTTCATTACCAGACCAAATTCTTTATTATTACTTCGCCAACGTTTCGGTAACGAACGTTACCTTCAGCAGTGTTCATTTCATGGAGAGTGTTATTATGTGGTATTTTATTGTTGCTAGTTGTACATAATGTGTGTGTATAAACTTTACTAAACCCTGATGAAGGTAACGTTCGTTATCGAAAAGTTGCCAAAGTAATAATGAAAATTTGGTCAAACCGCAAGAATTTTGTCTGGTAATTTCCAATGGCTAATAACATCATTACAGTATATTTTAATTGTCGAGTAGTAAAGATGAATCTAGCTTTTGAACTATATTTTTGTTCCATCGATTCGTTTTGTATTGTACGTTCCTTCCTTACTAGTTCATCGTAAGCTCGACTCCGTGTCAAATAGAAAGCACGCACTACTGGGAGAATAATTCTTCGTTTTTCCTCAGTGTGATCTGAGCTGGACAGATGGCAGTTTAAACGTACGTTGCTTTCTGGTTTTTTTCTTCTTCGTAACAGCTTCACCTAAATAATACGATAGTTTGTGGTTGTACTTCTAATTTGACTCAACAGAGTCTGAATGTTTCTTTTTCCTCGAGACCGCTACCAGCGGATTTTTCTCTTGACTCTCTTTCTCTCTCATCTCGTTTTACTTTCGTCGTCCAGCAGAGAGGACTATTTCTCTCTTTATTCAAAGACTTCATCGGAAAATCTGTCCAATATATCGTGAAATGTGGACGATAAGTGTAGTTAAGTTCGTGGAAAATATGGTAAAAGTTTCAATGTTTGTTATTTTATAATCTAATAAATATATTAATTAAATTTACGTATTACTAAATCGAATAATCTGAGATACTGGATAATTTCTTCGTTTTATAGAATTTCTTAATACAGTAGATGTAAAAATTTGGATTGCTATTGGAGCGTACGCACTGAATATAAACCTTCGGAAATAGTTCTTCGAATGTCCTATGATTTTATATTTATCACTTAAGTCCTCCATTCTGAGTAACGTGTTTTTAGATTGGAATTCTAATTCTTATCTGTTCGGCTTCGGAATAGAGATTTAGATTTTTACGGTTATGGGTTTTCGATACCAACTCCAAACTAATGTCGGTTCGTTACCGTAAGTTCCCCGGCAACACAGCTTCTTTTCAATTCCCCTACTCGAATCACGGGTACGTGGAAGAGCTTCGCCATTTGCTCTTATGGCCTGAGCTTCGCCATAAGATGATACAGAAGTGAATAAATAAAGTTTATAACATTTTTAAATTGGTTTGAGAAACCAAAATAATGTCCATGATTTCTGTTTTCTAAGAAATATGACTTCGACACGTTTTCAAACAATTTTTTTTTCGAAAATGTATTATTAATTTCTGATGTTGCACATGCTTTAATAGTTCTATTGTCTACAGAATTTGTCTTCATTAGTGTAAAATTTTGTTAGTGTTTTAAGAAACCTTAATGAAGCTCTTTCTCGTACAAGGATCATCTTTTTAGTCTCATGTCAATATGTTGTTTTGTTCACTAGTACTCTCTTCCTTTGAAAGAGTATCCTTTGAGGGGTACATATACTAGTTGTATTGAATGGTAGTACCACAGTTTGCAGGCATATTAGGGGTTCTCCTCTTTGGTTTCGATAACTACATGAAAATATTCCTTAAAAGCGCCTACGCCGAGAACGTTTCAAGGGAATGTAGCTGGTTTTTAAACGGGTACTTAATGCCACTCACCACGTAATCTTTTGGCTGGAACATCCTTACACGAGTAGCGTGCTTCTCCAACTAGTTCTTAGTTGCATTGGATACACGTTATTACAGTCACTTTAAGAAGTACGACTATTTATGTGATGGAAGAGTATTTAATTTTGTGATAGTATCCACAATAAATTTAGTTGCGGATGCTCTCGGATCGCAACTCAGAAAATCAAATTCACCAGAATAGCTTTATGTTCAGTCTTTTGCAGTTTGTAATTTAAAAAATTAGTAAAATAAAAACTTTGTTCGAAAAAGAGTGGTTACAAAATTTTACCTTCATAATGCATATAACGTTTCATAGTCTTGTATTCGCGTTTTGTTCATAATTCCTTAGTCTGTCAATTACAATACAATATTAAGGTATATTATGGTATATCTGATGAGGTGTAAAGGGATACGTTACAATATTAAAAACATAAATTTCAGCTCTGTATAAATATTCGAAGCAAACTATCTTTTAATATGTATTAGAAATATCTTTTCTAATGAAGTATTTTTAGTGATTTCAATATTTTTGGAGTGCTTCGATCTTATTTTTACAATTTCCTTCCAACTGTTCTTTCGCAATACAATCCCAAACTCTTTATTGTATTGAAAAGAAAAGATGTACCACATTTTTTAAGGGACACGAATAACAAGAAGTTAAAAGTTGACTTGCTAATCTTCACCTTTTTTTTCTTTTCTTTTCTTTTCTTTTTCTTTTTTTTCTCAATTCGAGGCTGTTCTTTGTCTGTGGAGTGACACTTAAGCCGATAGAATCGCTGATGCATTTACAAAAAAAGTACTATACTTTCTTCCCTCTCATTTGAATGGACGTCCGTCGGGTTAATGTACCTGCGTCATAAATCCCAGGGAAGAAGCACTCTTCGGTTTCTGTTGTTAAGAAAAGCGAAGGGAGTAGGAAAGCCAGGAATTATCTCGATCTGCTTTCTTTTGTTTCTCTTCCGTCCGAAGAATCGCGGCCATTGTGTTCGCACCGACAGGTTGCGACAATGGATGAAACGAACCTCTAGCTCTACTTCAGAGAAATTTTCTTGGGCTCTTCTAAAGTTTTACCAGTGGACCTATTCATGGAGGAAATTCATTCTTCTTAAATTTGGTATCCAATAATCTTGTGAAGAGAGGCAGAGATTTTGAAAAGAAATTACAGCACCTATCGAAATTTTTTTTTTAAATCTGGTTTTTAAATACTGCAGTAGGACCCCTTGTTGTATTCTTAATACACTCAGTTACGACCTGACTTACATTATATTATTAAAAAGTTTGTTTTGAGACACCGGGTGTTTCGTTTGAGAAAGTAATTGTTTATAGCCATAATTATTGGGTGTTAGTAAAGAAGGTATAAAATGGTGATATCATTCTTATGGACTAATACGAAAACAGCGCTATGTGCTCAACATATAATTAAGTATTAATGTTTTCACATATACAATGAGTAGTGTGGCACATAAACTGAAAAACAACTGATACTTATTGGTTTGTACGTTTCGGCGTACGATTTCGCCGACCCAGGAGGAAAGATATTAGGGTTCATTATCATTCTGTTTTGAAAGTTCCCAGAAACTTTAAGTTAAACTTTTTTAGTATGTTACTTCTAAAGTTTCCTTTCGTCTTTATAAAAAAACTGTAAAAGCGGTTAGGAGTTTTCACTGACAGCGTTATTAGTTTTCTTTCCCGAAGGAAGAAGTGTTTCATTTTTCATACGGATTGTGCCAAAGCGAAAGGGTACAAAATGTTTTCGTTGAAGGAGCGGTATAAAATGTGTGGTGTCCCATAATTTTGAATTTGAAAAAAAACACCATAAACTTGTAATTCTGCTTAATTTGATCACTCTCTTTTGTTATAATAAGGTGGTCGAAGAGCTTAAATATTGAAAGTTACTCGAACGGGAAAACAAAAACGAAACAAAAAAAAGTTATTATTAAATTTTTCATCTTCAAAATGTATTCAATATTTTTTGTCATCCTTCCTAAATGTAACAAACGACCCTCCGTTAAGAAAGAGGTCAGTATCCGGATATATATTATGTGGTTGGAAAATCTTTGTGACTCCCTAAAGTGATCCTCTTTGAGGGATAGTACGTACTTGAACCTTTGAGAAATGTTACTCAGATGGACGAGGATGAGGATGGCTTCGGGCGCCTTGCCCATTCGTCCTCGTGTGCAGCAGGGTTCCGGCTGAAGATGCCCACTTGGGGTATTTTTAAACTCTCTACTACTTTTCCACTTACTCTCTCCCCCATGTGACTCTCGCCTGACGTGGACCATCGCTCATCGAAATGTTTCAACGAATCCAGACGGAGGGAAGCTGGGAATGTGGAAGCAATTGATATGTTTGATATTTCACGGAGCGTATTCCCGCGAGGATACTGGCGCAATTCAAGAAATGCCATGATTGAATTGTGACTGTTTTCGATGCATCAGAAGCGTACTATATGCTATGCCTCCTGGATCCCTATCGCAAATGTTCATGCGAGGCAGCATTATTTTAAAAAATAGTGCGGTACCAAAACATTCTTGTGTAATTTTTCAAAAACGTAACTGATTGTTGAATGTTTCATAAAGACGTGGGACACTAAAACATAACAGATTAAGCCGGTAAAGAAACGGAAAGCTACGATATATATGTTACAAATGTAATTGAGATGTTAAGTCAGTTAATTAGGTTTTGCTTATCCTGATTCAAAATAAGTGTTAATTTGTGTTGGGTCAGTGCAGTGACGGATGTAGACCGTAACCGGGGAGCCTTTTTGTTTAGAAATTTTGATTTTACAACACAAATTGTATAAATATTAACTTTCTGGTATTATTAATAACAACAACAATTACGTATTATGTTATTAATATGGTATTACTAATTTTATTAATATGGTATTATTAATTTTATGAATCTAGTATTATTAATAACCATAAAAGTTATATTATTTATAACAATTATATTATTAATAACTATGACAATTATAACTAACAACAATTATTAATATGGTAACACTTTTACGTATGTCATTTAGCAACTTCAATTTTATCTATTAAGAGTTCAGGTCGGTCCCCCCCCCCAATAGATCCGTCACCGGGTCAGTGTCCGTACGTGTGTGGTGATAATTTAGAGTTGCATGTATTTGGAATGATTCGAGAAGAACAATATTCTCGAGTGGTATTAAAGTTCCTTAGAGGGGTCGCGGGACGCGGGAGGGGGAGACAAGGAAGTAGTGAAAGGTGGGGGGGGGGGTCAGAGGGTCTAGATTATATTATCCATCCATTAAAAAATTATACTGAAAAATAAAGCGTTCTCGGGAATTATGTTGTATAAATAATTATTGATCTAATGCATGTGTCAATGATTGTTGCGGCTGAGTTTATATTAATAAAAAACCTTTGAATAAAATAAAACAAACAATTGTTGGATGTCATTTCATTTATTCCACCAGAACTCTTCTTTTGCAAAATCCTGACCCTGGGAGTGGGGGCATGATGGACTGCGTTACGTCAGATGAATATGGCTATTATGCCTTGTTCATTTTTGTGCATTCACTGCATACGTGTATTTTGGAGCATTGCTTTTTTATTATTTTATTTTCATCTTTTTTTTAAATTTGTGGTGGCGGCTGTAATACCCTAGATGTTGATGGAACCTAAAGTGTTTTCCCTCTCATATTAAAAAAATCTTTTTATGTCGTCCTTATCCCTCTTGAATAGCTTAAGTGGAGTCCTTGAACAAAACATTGTGACCTTCCATTAACGAACCGTGCTGTCCTAGTCCGTTGTTAATGGAAACGAAGATATGTTAGTATCACTTACGTATCTAATTTCCTTATGGATCTGTTTTCTTCTCTTGTGGGAATTAGTTATTTCTCATCGAAATGTAGGTCGGACACAAGGTTTGCCTATTGCAAAGGAGCACGAGATTTACAGATTTCTCTTCTGTATTGGCACTTCGACATCAGCACGCGGTAATGAAGTGGGAAATCTTTTACGTTGCTCTAATGGTCTATCAGCCGACCTGGCGCTTCAGTCGGATAAGGCAGTAAAAGCACGTGTAGTAAGAGATCGTGGATCTGATCCTGCTGACAGTATCACGAGGAACATGAATGAGGATTGCAAAAACGAGATATTAAAAAGAAGCAGGACACGAGACAGAGGTATATCTTTTAATTTTTAAATTTTAATGAAAAAATCGCATAAATTTCTATACAGTAAACGTTCGATATTTGTGCAACGTCCGCCCATGCAAGTCATATATTTCCATAGGAATCATACATAATTTATAAAGTAAGATGTATCTCCAACTGTTTGGAACGAATAAGATTTTCTTGGCTTCCAATTCAGGACAATTTATGGCTAGAAATAAACACACGAATTCTAGCTCCTGGCATACATATCGTATCCTGATTACCAAAGCCTAAAAGTTGCAGCAATATTGGTATGATTTTCTCCGTAGACCGAAGTATAACAAGGTGGCTTTTGCAGTATTGAGCAAAGAAAAGTGTGTGGACGCCCCAAGGGCAAACAGTTGTACAATTTTGTAGACATGAAATTCAGGACTGAATGTTTGCGATTGATTTCTATGATGAAGAGGGAAAATTTCTCTTTGTTTGACAAGAATCCATCAATATACAAAAGAATAAAACCATGTGCAAATGCAGGGAAGTGATAGAGATGCAATTTCCGTGCAATTTACTCCACGTGTTGTTTACTGTGGACACCCCTTTTAAAATAACTGAGCCATGTGTGTTGACTGGTGAAATTGGATGGGGTAATGGAAAAACGTTTAGAAAAAAAAATTGTGGAAGTTATGGTGAGGGAGAGGAAGAAGACATATTGAAGAGATAAGCGGTGCTCACAGCTGTGAGACTGTAAGTGTGTTAGGTTTCAACCGCGTCAACGCTTTGATTCGTCATCTTGATTGCCACTTAATCTTGATCTTCTTCTCTTAAGCTCTGTTGTGAAAGAGATGGAAGAGAGTTCTGCGTTAGTAAGGATTTGAAAATAGTTTCACTTAATTATACCCTCTAATTCAAAGATTTTTTCATGCGAATAGTGAATAGATTTCATGGGACTAGTGATTAGATAATATTATTTTGAGTGATAAGTGAGGAACATATTCCTCTCATTTTCTTTATATATTTGTGGTGGGACCGAATATTCCCAGTCATCAAAGAAAAACTCCTGGACCTAGTTTGTACAAACGAATATAAAATAATCTTCGAGAATTAGGATCTTCAAATTTACCAGATTCACGAGATTGGCAGAATCGTACTCTTACATTTTACCTAGTTGTTATATTTGATTTTCTGATCGAATTGAATTTGAGTTGTAGTAAGATTATAAACGACCTCAAAGGTCGCACTACCCATACGTCTCTGTCCTGATACTCGAGCTTTTTGAGAGAGATCACATATATACAAATGCAGCAATTAGTTTTCTAGTCAACATCGTTACAATGTAAGTGTGGGTAGTACAGTTCGCTAGTAGATATTGCAGTTTCAGAATACGTAAATTGGGTAAGACGTTTATAGGTAATAAATAAGGACCTTTCATGGAAGGAAGAACGGAAAGAAATCACGTAGTCATATCGGCGCTTACGAAAAAGTTTAATTGATCGTGTTATTAGAATTGATCGTCGCTAAGCGAAGGTGTAGCTTCTGACAAACATTACGGGAATGTTGACGTCCACTGTTGCGACATACTTAAATTTCACCTAAGTAACCGCTTTTTACCAAGCGTATGTTTATTTAATAAAACGTTTTCTGGAAATATGATACATTTAAATTTTCGTAGTATATATCCTTCTAGAACTGTGAGTGCAAATTATTTGCACGGGTTCCAGCTAGTAGCTTTTATCGCAATCAAGTTAAAATTAGAAATGTTACAAACTTTTATAAATCATTTCAAATGATTTTCATGACAGACATTGGCTAACAAATTGAAATAAATACATATTATTAAACAAGAATTGTCCTTTTCGGTTTTATTTTTTTCCAAACTCCGATGTCGTATCAATAGGAAATCCAGCTTAGATTATAGTCCTTATCTTTTCGTTTCCGTATTCATTTTTTCTACTCGTTCTTGTCTAATCGGACACAGCGTTTGACGTATTTATTTTCCTGTAGAACGCTGAATGTCAGGCGTCATTAGTTTCCTCTTATTTGTATACCAAAGAAAAATAAATGAATTTCAAGAAGCTCCGTTTTAATTATGTTATGTTGTATGAAAATGGGAGACGGGACCGAGATTCGAACTCGGGACCTTGAGTTTAACGCGCTCATACGCTTACCAACTGCGCCATCCCGTTCGCCTCTCGACCCAGTCTACCATTAACATTCAACTTGCGAGACCCAAAGACCTCTGAGGTGGTCTCATAGAGACAACGCTCCTCATATGAGACGACTCCCTTAGGAAGGTGGTTTTGGGTCGTATCATTCAATTCGGGTTCACAAACACAGAAATCTCTTAAATTGTGGTGAACCTCACCGCCAGGTAACACTTGGTAAGCGTATGAGCGCGTTAAGCTCATGGTCCCGAGTTCGAATCTCGGTCTCGTCTCACATTTTCATTCAACATAACATAATTAATCTGTTACCTGGCGGTGAGGTTCGCTACAATTTAAGAGATTTCTATGAAGCTCAGTTTTATTTTCAGAATAGTAATTATTTAAGTATGATTCGTGAACAATACTACTGAACGTAATATTGGAGAGATGCGAGTATAAAGAAGTGGATCGAAGGGGGGCACATGCCCCCCCCCCTGAAATAATACAGAAATGGTAATTGTAAAAGAAACTGTTTTACTTCGAGAAAAATCAGTAGACCTATTGAAAAAAAGACAAGACAATTTTTAAGGATTATTTGTAAAAGCTGCAATTTTAGGTAATGCGTTATTTAATGTGCATGGATATCTTAAATTTCAGTTATAGTAAGTTAAGTTTTAAAAAAATTCGGTGGAGGAACACATGCACTGTGATATTTCTCTTTATATATCCCTCCCTAAATCAAATCCTGGACCCAACTCTGAGAGTAGAATGTGCAGAACACTCGGATGCAAAACCCGCGGGAGGGAATGACACCCAGGATGCAGTTGTCCATTATTAACACATATTCTGGAGAGCATACGAGTACATCTGAGTGTGCGAGAGCGAAATCCCGGCAGATGTGAAGGTAGTGACTTTGGCTCAGCCGCCAGCTGGCCTCTCGCTCGTTCGCTGCACCCCGCAGCCGCTGCCATGCCGCCTCCACGCGTTGGCTCCATGCCCGCCGTCGCCGTCGCGACGCCTCCATTCCCCTTCTCTCTCTCCCGCCACCAACCGCTCCTCACTCCACTCTTGGTCTTCGCGCGCCGGAACCGCTGCCTCCGACGCAGCAGCGCCGCGCCATCCAGGCCGCCGACCCGCTGTGTACAAACACGACGTTCGCGCGCGCCGCGCCGCCTCACCGCATGAATAACGAAGTGGCAGAGTGCAGAAGTGCGGTCGCACAATTTGAACATCAACACGGGATGAATGGAGTCACGCGAAGTGCAATATTTAGCGTCCTTTCCCACTATTGTATGCTTTTTTCACTATCCTCCTACGCTGAAAAAAATACTGTATCTGAGTACCCTTGAGTTAGATGTGAGATCCTAATTAAGAGGAAGGCAAGGATTTCTCTAAACCTTTGTATACGACATTCCTGTGGAGAATTTCTATCCTTTCTCCGAATTTGAATCTCTCATCCTAATATGTTCTCTTGGTGTAAGTTTACGTATTACGAATGTTTCATGAGTGTGAAGGAAATTCGGAATAGGTGTTAAGGCAAATATTAAGACTAAATCAGCATAAGAAAATTAAATAATTTACGAAATCTTTTTTCTCCGTGGATAATTATGTAAGAATTTACTTATTTCATCTTCTTACGAGGTCGAATGAATATTCCAGAGTTGTGTTGGAAGCACCCAACAAAGTGTTATCCGGGTCCTACACAGAAGATTATATCTTGCAAACAAATATATTGCACGTTCTAGATTGCCGATAATTCTGTTTTGCGTGATTTAAAATGAAAATTTAAGAGATTCATTGTATTCAGCTCACGTTATCCTCTTTGGAATTGAAACAAACTCTCAAATATTGGTGAAATTGTTGGAAAAGATGGAGTTAATTGCCCCACTCTCTTGTTCTCTCCTACGTTAATTTTTCGTACTGGATTCTTGTCTTTAATCTTACTACTTCAATTCAATCTTTGCATTTTAGTGTTATTTTGGTTATATCAGTTTTCGAATTGTTTATTCAATTAATGTGTTCCTCCCGTTGTTAGTTAGAAGTTGCGCTGTATGGAATGATACAGATATACCACAACATATTTTGTTGCTGTTTTTGATAAATTCCCAACTAATTCGAAGTATGCAGTCTTCAGTTTGCATGTATCCGAGAAATGAAAGTCTTGGCTCTATGTATATGTACGCTGCCGTGTACTGTATTGCCGTCTGGAAGTGTCTGGTATTTCGAACGAGCTCAGTTTATTCCTGAGACGACGATCTAGATCGAGTAAATAGACCCCTTCAAGAATGACTATTTTTTTCTGAATCTCATTAAATTGAAGTGAAGCTACCCGTATTAACTACTGATTTATCCTACAAATTAAGGAATTCATCTAAATATATTCTCAAGTATGCTTTTTTCCGCATTGTGAGAAGTCCACGACAGGGATATTCAAATGCGTTATAAATTCGTATTTTCCGTAAAAAGATAGTTTGATTTTCTTTGAATGCTTGTTTCATTTTGACAATTTTCCAGATTTTTGTTTTTNCTATATATATATATATATATATATATATATATATATATATATATATATATATATATATATATATATATATATATATATATCTATTACTACTATTTTATAATATTTTTGTGTATTCTCATTTTTGTAATTTATTTCATGTTAATTTACTTTTAATATAATGCTCAATTGTTGTGTTGCTATGTTTATTTTTGTTATAATTTGCGTATACCTGACGACAGCTCCAATCTCGAGTAAAAACATTGTGTACTTATAAATCACGACACATATATTGTGGTCGTCCAATAAAAGATCGCAAGTTAAAATGTATTTGTCTCCAAATAAATAGTTTATATAATGAAAAAATATCAATGGAAGAGTGTGTATGAATATAATTCACACGCGAGCGAAGGCCGGGAGGTCACTGGGGCCCCGCACGGGAGAGTTGCTCCCCTGCTCTTCCGCTGTGATGTCACGCAAACAATGGCTTGGGCGCTGCGACACTGCGACGACTGCCAGATTGCTCTTCTGTACTTGTTGGCAATGCGAAAATTGCCGGCTGCCATGGAGCAGTTGCTAGACTGCTTTGGGTAAAGAGGACGTTGTAGAGAGCAATGGAAGTTATTTTCCCGGTATGAATGTTTGAAATATATTGAACATCACGGGTAAAAATAACAACACGGTTGAACGTATTTTTCTATTACATCGTACTGCAGCTCTTGCGCCGAGTCCATGGATAGTCGAGTATTTCACCTTAAACATTGAGTTACCCTTAGACTTGCCATTGAGTGATATAATTAATGCTGAAAACGTAACTGTTTTAATCGACAAGAATTGAAGAGCATCTTTTTGGTCCATAAACTATGTGACGCAAAAATTGCTTTCCTTATATTTCTTACCCCTCCCCTAATAAGTATGGAAAGCTAGCCGTACCTACTGTGAAGATATGTTCTTGAAAATGCAAATATTGTTTCGAAGAATTTTAAATTTAATCGCGTATCGCGGCTCAGTTTACATCTCCTCAGTTCACTATCAAATACAACACCCCTTCCGGTGTCTCAAGGGCTAGCATCCTTGTTTGCCACCGAGACTCTCCGGGTTCGATTCCGGGCGGGACGAGAAAAAAAATTGTAGCTCTTCACTTCAATGCCACAGTTCACACATAGCTTAACAATTATTATTACTATTTCTAACTAATCTTCTTTAACCGATCCTTTTCCCACTTCATGTAGGGTCGGCGAATGGGGATGGATATATGATGCTTAATTTTGGTTTAGGCTGTGGAATACTAGGGTGCCGGATGCCCTCCGGTGAATTATGAATGACATGGGGGTGAATGATTATGAGTGAATGTTGTGGTGGAATGAAACGGGAGAACCTGCCGCGTCCAATCGGACCGGCTTTGAACCGGCGTCCCCAGAAGTAGAAGGCGAGTGCGTTGGGCACTACGCCACGTTCGCCCTCTTACTATTTCTAACTAATCCTACTGTCTAACCCTCCTACCCACCTCCTTCCTCCTCATATAGATAAACGTTAATAGCACGCTACATTTACAAATACTACAGTGGGAAAAAATACAATACAACTCACAATGTACTGGTAACTCGGATTGTTTTTTTATAATTGTAAACAATGTGGAAATGACACGAAACTTTCTGAACTTTTGTGACATAAACTCACTTTCCGTCGAACGATTTTTTTGCTTGCTATTGCCACGTAAGTCCAATTCTGAACGCTAACTCTTTAAGTCCAGGACTTGGTGACAGTCTAATCCTTCTCCTGTATCCTCAGTGTTTCGAAAGTAGTTCGTCGCAAGTATCATTCAAGAGGTCCAAGTATCCACAGGTCCAAGAGAAAAGCAGTTTTGGAAAGTGTTTTGCGAACCTCATGTGCGTTGGAGTGAACTGTTGAATGGGTATCTTCTGCCAAAATCTCTTTCCAGTGTCCGTACTAGACGCCGGCGATGCAGTAGTTGAAGTACTTGTCGGTCGTTCGCAACATTTACGAGTATAATGGGAACAGGAAACTCCGAAAGTCCATTACAGGCCTCTTACGAGAAGCTATATTTACTGACTACGACCTCGAAGAAAAATGAAAGTAATGGTTGTATAGAAAAGGTTCGTGTGCTGTGGCGGAATCCTCTGTTTCTTGTTGAAGTTTTTTGTGAATTAGTTCCGTGCTTATTATGTTATTCTTCTTCCTTTTCTCGTACCACTGTGAAATGACGGAATTATTCGCCTTTCTTGCGCATGATACATAAAATATAATAAAAATGCCGCATGTAAGGAACTTAATGCATATTGTACTGTGATACATTGTAGAATTGGAATTTTGTTAAATGATTAAAGTATGGCATAATTGTAGATTAAACTTCAACGAAATTATAAACTTCAAGATTGGACATAAGCGGAAATCACAGCGATTTAGATCCAGTATTTGTTTCACAATATAACAGCTATAAAATTGAAAATTAATTTCGACGTAAATATCTTTTATGGAAGTTTACGAAACTATGGCAGTGAACGAATTTTTCCTTATTTATACCATAACGAGACAGCATGACCCTTTATTAATAGAAGCGCTCTGTGAGTAATCATTGTTTTCCCGTATATTAATACGTACCTTCTTGTGAGCGTTTATTCCCGTGTATATTTAATAATGATGTAATGAAGCGTGATTAACCGCAGAATTAGTTCCGAAACAAACTTTCCAAATTCGCAGATCTTGAGTAACATTTTGGTTATTGTGTGATTTTCCTAGTCGTTTCCACGCCCACGCGTGCGTGTGGATTTAAATCGCATGCATCGTTTAACATAACATTTTCTCCTTTCATCGTGACTGGAGGATTCTGCTTTTGTCATTCGTGTTATCTATTCGAATGTCATAGTATTGATTTGAGTCCGCGTGTCGGATGAAACCTTTATGTCTAAATGTGACGTAATGGGTTTTGTGATTGTGAGAACTTATTAGCCTGTTGGGAATAAGAGTTAATTTGTTCCATCTGTGATTCGTCAGCGAGTCCGCATGAGAGTATAGTTAAATATTGAAATTATTTTTCATTGATGACATCCACGTTGATTGTCATTAGTATCATTGACTGCGGTGAATTTGTGGTTGCGTACAGTTGAGAGGGAGAACGCGGATTCGATTTCTCGGTGGATCGATCCGAGTTAGGTTCTCAGCTGAGGATTTCCTCACCTTCTTCCTCGACGCCAATATCTGTTCAATACCTTACGTTGCACTGCAACCCAACATTTATTATTACTTTTTCATACACCCAAATCATGAGATAAGGTGGAAGAATAGACATCATGGCCTAGACCTCTCCAGATAAAAAATATGACAAAAAAGTAAATAAATGATCACGTATGTGCGTTTACTGTTTGGATAATGAGTTGGTGAACATAATATTCCTCGTTGAGAAATGACGAACGTAACTGAAACAAACCATTTCTTGTTACGACGCTTTTACTGTGTAGTACTGGCGTTATACGAGTATATGCATATTTTTACTCCCGGAAGAATAGGTTATTTGAATGGTGAAGTGAGATTGTGATAACCATTGTCACAGTGCACTATTGTCCTCCTTTACTCACATCCTGTGAGAGTCGGACGAATGCCATAAAAACGTGAATGTTCTGTTAAATTCGAAACACTGGCGCAACTTGTATCCGTGAATGGGAGTTACGTCTCAGTTCCTTTGATCCTGCGGCAATTGATTCTGAAATAAAGCGCCAAAGGTAATTTCCAGTTTCATTTCCTTCCTTCTACCGGTCCTCATTTTATTCGCGCAGACACGTATGGTGCAATTTTTTGTATTTATAATTAAAACGTTTTTTAGTTTCACAATTTACATTGAAGACCAATTAATTATATCTCTATTTAAAACTGTTTATTAGTACTATAATGATATACACTATCTCTCTGTTTTGTTAACCTCGTTTAGTTTATTAGATTTAGTTAATTAATAAATTAGTTCTAATATGATGTTCTGTAACTAATGTATTTATAATATATAAGTATTTATATATTATATAAGTATTTATTTTTATTTATTACTGTATTTATATTACTTAATAAATTTTTCATAGTGACGATTAAGTTACTAAAATTTGGTTTTGCGTGTTACAATAAGTGGATAAAGTTCAGAGAGATTGTTTGTGTGTATTAGGATACGAACAGTGATGGTTCTCATAAAAAATCATTTATGACATCAATTTTGATGTTTTCAAATGTATGAATACAAATATACTAATACAAAAAATAAAAAAATAAATTTGTCTTTTTAATTTAAAAATAGCACGTGTCTTGTCGGTCAATTTTTATAAATATTCATAGCGGTTTGTTACCGTTTTTATTCTCTCAATTGCAAATTTTAGTAGTGGTTGTTTGAATTGTGCTTACTTTGTTTAATCGTTGTAAACGAGGTTTAACTTCCGTCTTCCTCATCCGCCCACCCATACAACGCTAATACTTTCGCGTCCGCCGTTGCACCGTTAAGTGTTACACATCACCTTGAGATAACGACGCGTTCGTTGCCCAGACTAACGGTTCACGGGAAACGAACGACGTTGAAGGTGAGGCGGATTTTTAGCGCGCTCATCTCACGATAATAACGTCGCCGAGTTTCCCCGGATTTGAAGATTACTCGTCCCGCTTTGGTTGAGCGGTCGACGACGAGTCATCAGTTCAATTCACAGACGGCGACGTGCGTCGTAAAGAAATGGAATATACTTTGTCGCGTAAGGAACGCGGAATAATCGGATAGTTGTGGTTAATGACTTTAAAATATATGGTTATTCTTGGTTTTGATGTTAGGTTTTATTGTTATTTTCTAAGTTATTGAGTCTCACTTTCCTCCACCCATTGTTTATGTTTACTTTATATTGCATTACTTGTAACAGATTGTGTGGAAGTAATTCAATCATTACTTCTATACTCTATCGCTTCCCAACTATTATTAAAAATAATTTTTAACGTTATGCACCCCACAGTTAAAGCGGTGACTAGAACCTATTTTCTAGCCTGTATGTCGTGATAGGCCGGTCAGTCTGACGGAGGATGACTCGGTTCCTCATTCAATTTAATCTTTATCCAGAAAACAGCGCTCTAGACAAAAAATAAGACGCGAAATCATCATGAGTCATAAAACAAGAAGAATGTTAATAACGCATTAAATTTCTTGTTTTGAAACAGCTGCGCAAGATAGAGGAGTACAGTTAACAGAGTGGTTGTTCTGATGCTAGCTTGAACTTAAGTTCGACTATATTGTAGACAAGTGGATAAAAGAGAGGGTTACGTTCCCTAGAATCATTTTCGTGGGTCATTCATTATTTATCGTCAATAATTTATGTTTAAAAATCTCCAGAGAGTAACCCGATCTGTTTTAATGAATTAGAATCTTGTGTCAGCTGTACCCTGCTGACGTATTATACGAGCCTCCATCACGAATATAGCTGCAAAATGGACTCATCTATTACCACAACGCAACTGCCAATTTTACAAATTCTTACCTAAAGATCTACATTTATAGCGCGTTTGCGCATTTACATGTGTAATCGTAATATTTATTTTTAATTGATGATATATGACTTACTGCGTTTACATGTAATGAAGGCCGTTAAGTTGTAAAATATAACATATTACGTTCTTAAATTGTGCGTGTGGGAAGAGATAGTTAACTTCGTAGCGTGCTATTGCCAAAAAGTGATTCTATAGTGAAAGCTTCTGATAGTGATTATATAGTGAAAGCTTCTGATAGTGATTCTATAGTGAAAGCTTCTGATAGTTCATTCATTAGGTTTCAATTTGAGAGAGAGTTGTTCCGACTCCGCTGATTACTCGGTACTCGATAATGTCTCTTCGCAGACTAGTTATAATTCTACTATAGGCGATTGGACTCCCTAGTTTTAATTCTACTATAGTTGAGGCCAGTGGCGGATCTATGGGGGCTAAGGGGGCTGTAGCCCCCCCCCCCATTGGACCAGAACTCTTAACTGATAAAATTGAAGTTGATGAATGGCATACTTTGTAAAAGTGTTGCCAGATTAATAATTGTTATTAGTTATAATTGTTATTAATAATATAATCGTTATTGCTATTAATAATACCAGATTAATAAAATTAATAATATCATATTAAAAAAATTAATATAACCGTATTAATAACTTTAATAAATAATTGTTATTATTATTAATGACACCGGGTTGTTAATTATTTATTTGATGCATTATATTTAAAGGTAATATTTCGTATGCTTACATTTGCAATTCTGAGCTCTACATTAATGATTTACAGAAACCATTAAACTAGAAGAGTGACTGCGGACTGCACAGTCTAACTCACAAAATTGTGTTTGTATACTGGAAGTGAAATATTCACAACTTTATCGATATAGTAAATATTCTTTCATATATTTTCGATATGAGTTATTTATAATATTTTGATGGATATCTGGAATATTTCGGACTGTTGATCCATTTAATTTCTTGGATATTTAATCGTTCTATTTTTACTGAACGTACTTGTGACTGTTGCATATTTCTTTTGGGCTCTTATTGATTGTGCATATTTGATTATTAAACAGTTATCTTCTTGATTTCTTTCCGGTTTTAATTCAATATATAAAGATTCTATAAATATGTATTATATTAATCATTGATGTCTAACGTAAAAACCATCCCTTGCACTCAGTCACCGGCTGTCTTACGTTTCCAATGGTATTTGTAAGTTGTATCTTTTACATTATTCTTTGATTGATTATTGCTAGACTTATATTCCCCGATTATAAACCTTATCTTGTAAATGGAAGTCTATCATAACCAATGGGGGGGGGCGAATTTCCTTAGCTGTTCGTGAGGGTCAAAACGATAGAAAGTATTCCTGGATCTAGGAAGTTAGTATGTTGGTTGGATCTATATCAGTAATTCCTTACTTACATGAAAGCATTGTCGTAGCAAATCAATAGCAGTGGAAACTTTCATTGGTTCTGCCGATATTGAACTGTCGTCAGTAAAGCCCGTTGGCAATTAATAGGAAATTGAACCTTATAAAAACTTGGCATGCGTTTTGTAGTTGCAATTTTCTCAACTCTGAAAAATCTACGGAAGTATCAGTGTTAAGTTTCAGTTCAGTCGCTTAACGAGGTAATTAACTTGTCGGGCGGTTGAGCAGTCTCGCAATCAACTACTTGACCCGCTCTTGCAAATCGTATGCAAATAGTACAAAATTGGCCCTTTCTCATGGTTTTATGGCCGTGCCTGAGCCATCAATTTTGGTATCTGGTGACTCTGGTTTTCCGCAGTATTGTGACTCATATTTCTGGAATGCGTTCTCAACCTAACTATCATGTAATTGTGGTGGCTCTGTTGGATTAAGATTTGTGAGGCGTAACATTGGTCAGTTCCTCGAATGATAATTTGTTGACCATCATTCAAAGATATTTTATGAGGTGATTTCACGTGTATGAAATTAGTCAGTGGTCGATATGCATAAAACTTTGTTTTTGAGGATATTATATATTAGAAATATAAAGAGTATCACCATTGTCTCGTAAAAAAATGTATTGGTTATATATTAAGGAAAAATGCATTTGAATAAAATTTTAAAGTTCACCTCAAGGCGCCCATTCTCATTCAAACTTGTCAAACGTATCTGGACGAGTCTATTGCCAAATAAGTTTGATCGCATGTGTGTGAAGTTTATAGTTGAATACATTGCTCAGCATGACTTCATAAGCAGACACATGCGTTTCATCATGTATGGTTGCCTTCAAGGTGTAAATATAATTGTAAACATAAATTATTTAGTTGGTTTTAGAGTGAGTTTTCTGTAAACCGCGAATGAAGTCTAAAGAAAGATGAGTTGAAATGATTGAAGAAGGTTATGGTTAAAGAGAAGAATGGTTGAAATAATAAAGTATTCGTTCTGAATTTGTTATTTAATTCGGAAATTGTTTCGCTTAATGCGTGGCCATTGTCTTGTCGCAGCTCTTGAGAATGGGTAGCGCAGTGCCGTGAGCAGTCATGCCGTTATGTATAGCTTGCGTTCCGCCCTCGTACCCCTTCCATTCCCTCAGTCCGTTGTAGTGCATTGCGGCTGCGACCGGCGCGTGGGTCGTAGTCGGAGCTTTCTCCAGACGGTTGGAGTTCGCGGGGGGTGGGGGGTGGTAGCGTGTTCTTGGCCGGGGAGGGGAGTCGGACGGACGTTGTCGTCT
This sequence comes from Laupala kohalensis, assembly GCA_002313205.1. NCBI lineage: Eukaryota > Metazoa > Arthropoda > Insecta > Orthoptera > Trigonidiidae > Laupala > Laupala kohalensis. The sequence goes on along the minus strand of NNCF01130506.1, from coordinate 594,770 downwards.
CCTTGAAAGGTCGACTGCCAGCCAGCACTCTCTTTCGCCTGTTGTGCATGGATGCAACTGTTGTATGCCAAGAGGCGGTGCACGCGCCGCGCAGCGATGCAATGCACGATAGGCAACTTCTCGCCAAGGTGTTCGATATGCCGCGACACGAAATTGGACGTGAGATTAAAAAGCAGGGTCACCATGTGGAACGCCTTCCGTGCGGAGTAGTCCTGTTTTCACGAATTACCCTTCTATTCTCAGAAGATAATTAATCGGAATGTACGTAGTGAGGGTTGCCCTCAGGTGGCGCAGGGTTAGCATGCTTCCTTTCCAGTGAAACACTCCGGGTTCAATTCACGGCGGGGCCAGAAAAATTGTTACTATTCAATGTTCCAGTTCATATAGCTGTGACAGTTGAAAAGCGAAACTCCTTCTTTTACCCACTTTCTCCTACTCATAGTATCACTAACCCTTACTAACTACTTTTAATACCACCTTCACGTGGGCCAAGTTGTTGGTTAACCCAGATAAGCGACCCATCTATTAACAATAGCCCCACCTCCAACCTCCTATCACCCCATGTAGATAAATTTCAGTAGCACGCTACATTTCCCATTTACAAATACTACATTTATTATTTATTTATATTTTAATTGGTCAATAGTCATTACGACCGCTGTGCCTCCAACAAAGTCATTACAGAGCTCCGTAATTCCTTTTTCGTTCTATTTTACTATATTACAGCTTACATGATTAAGTACGCTGTTTTTGCCCTCCGTATGTTCGTTGTCCCGTTTTATGTCTCACAGTCTGTGTCGTCTCATTCTTCTGGTTATTCTTTCTTCTAGTTTCTTTTTACCTCAGTGTACTGTCTTTATATTCAACTCTTTTCTAGTTCTTTTTTCAATATACCTCGTATAATACCTACTTTTGACACATATTCTTTGTAGTCTTGATACCGCGTCCTTGTTTTCACTAATTCTTCCTTTTTAGTTTTGTCACTTATTCCTTCTTCCTCCAGTCGCCTTAAATATCCATCCCTTTCTTTACCATACTCTTCACTATCCCAGAAAACATGCTCTTCATCTTCCTCTGCTCTTCCACATATGCAGTCCCTCTGATCTCGTGACCTTTTTGTTGACGAGCCCTTAAAGCCCCACAAAAAAGAATCTGCTCTTGTATCTTCGGTTCTTTTTTTTTTTGGTGTTTATTAAAATTACAGATGCTACAATGAATTGTGAGCGATGTGGAGTTACAGAGGCTCGTCACTACCTGGACGAATGACAGACGAGACGTCGTATAACGCGTGGCCAGTGTTAACTATAGACAGTTGGGAGAACACTGACTAGCTGGTAAAACCCACTACCACTCCACTACGTCAGTCTTATTCGTGTTTTATTGGGACTGCGGATATGACACAGGGTTGTAGGTGTATAAATCATATAATAGTGAGTAAAGGCTAGGGAATTTTGGTTCCATAAGTGGCAAAGTTGACATTTCTCTCACCCGCGCACATGGAGGTAGAATGACATCTATGAGGTCGATCCACTGGATGTGAGTGGGTGTGTCACTTGACGTATCCTGTTCGCATTTCTTCGTAGACCATAGGTGTAAGAGAAGGGAGAAAATCCAATCAACAGATAGAGACCAGAGGACGCGGTAACTCGATAAATTGAGAAATGAAGAGTCCTTAGTTGTAACGGTTGCGTTCTTAGATTAATGTTGAATAACATGCTTCATGTCCGCTTCTCGATAAATGCAAATTTTGACAGAAAAATAAAGTAATTAAGTAAATTGTTTTTCCGTAATTTCTATTCCATGCAGTTTATATTTGCACAGTTCTTATTAACATGTTCTTTACTTGTATTTTCAAGTGGGGTATCTCATTCGTCGTTTTGCTCCTCAACTTATTTATATTTCTAATTTTCGGAGGGATATCTAGGATATACCTGGATCGAGGGAGAAAGCTTTCCACACATTCACAATGCACCTCAGTGAAAGCGTATGTGTGTGAGATAGGATGTAGTGTTGGTGTGGGTGAGATTGGATTGGCTGCCTCAAGTGAGATTGACCTGAGTTTGATGGTTCCGGTAGAACTGATGAAAACGGAACACGCCACAGAGTGAAACAATTTTTGCGATGAGGCTAGGTGGAATGTTTTGGATAAGGCTGCGATTGGAATTTTAGCTTATGAAATAACTATATCAATAGTTTCTTTTCTATAGGATACAGTGTAATGTGTAGACGTGCGGCGAGAATGTGGGGAACTGGGAAACAAGCGTGAGTTCGGATTATGAACTCCGTTTTGCAGCAATGAATTTTCCGTCTTCTTTTGCTTTATTTACTTGTCAATATATTATCTGACCTTAATTGGATTCATCGCAATACTTATTGTAATCATTTTCTTAACATAACGTTTCATCAATGTAGGAAAAAGACCATCTAAATCGTGTAATATATTTAATTATTCTAAATATAAAAAGGGACTTCGGATTTTTTTGTAAGGGTTTTTGATAAATGCAAGAAAAAATATATTTATACCAATTTTCTTCGTATACTGTAGCAACATAAAGCATTTCATGGGGAGGAGGGCCATGTAATTGGTTTTTGTATTTAAAATTTTTTTGAACATATTTTATAAACTAGGTATCTAACTTTAGTTTTATATTGGAACTATTGATTATTATAGCAGATTCTTTTACCTTAGCTATTAAGGCGCATGATTAATCTTATGTATTACATCTGATAAAAGAATTGTTCTTGTTGTGTTTATCTTTCTATTCATTCATGCTTATCATTCAAATACTTACGATATGTTACTGTCTTGGTATAGAATATCCGATATAGAAAAATTAGCGAAATTATCCTTGATCTTGTTATTTATCGCAGATTTATTATATAAATTAATATGTTGTTTATTTTGGTTTTGGAAACAAAAAGTAAAAGAACTATTATTACTGTTGTATATGTTACGATAAAAGATGTTACACATTTTGAGAAGAAATGTATAAATATTTCAATAATACTTCTCTGTTGCAGTAAGTGGGAATTGCCTATAGACTTGCCTCCTTTTGGCCTTTCACTCTTGGAAGTTTCCATCTTTTTTGTCTTCTTCGGAAGTAGAAGTTGGTTCGTCGTTATTCAGTTAGGATAAAGTTTCATCGCGAATGTACTTTTTCGGAGCGTAACTTCTTCTTGAAGTGCCAGACGAATTCTAAATTTGATTCCGAAGACCCACAGAGGTCAGACAACGTTGCTCACTTCGTTTATCGTTTTTCCTCCGACCGCAGAGTGCAATTTTAACTTCGTGGATAGTGTTGCATTGTTCTAATTCATTGTTACTACAGATGGAAAGTGTTTCCGTGTACAGTTCTACTTGTTCGTCAAAAACAGATGTTTATGGAGGAGCTCCATAAAGTTAGCGTGACTCTGGGTAGAGCGTTCTGACTGGACTGCTGGGATTCGAATCCAGGTGATGTTATGGTATTTGAACTCGTATCTCAGTATTCAGACTGACTTCCAGGCCCACAGCCTGCTGTAGAATAAGTACCAGGTCTATGCCAAGGGTCAAATCGGCCGATATATGATATTGGCTGCCTATATCGCCTCATGGATTCGAGGCTAAGAAATTTCGGAGGTGTAACCTCTGCGAACTCTTACCGTGATTTGTTGTGTACACTGTCTGAAAATGCAGTCCTAAAATATTTTCTACTTGTCACAAGAGTGGGAATTATTCTAGCGAAAGCACTTAAGTACTTTCTGATTTAAACTCTGTTTACATGTTAAGTGTTAGAGTTTCTCTTATATAAATTGCTTATGTACATTTTAATAATATGCAAATATTGATGATGGAAATGAAATTGTAGGTTTTGATATTATCAAATTTGATGTCAACACGATTTGGGATGTGTGTTAGGAGAGTCTCAGAAGAATGGGTGTTCTGAGTGAGAGTAGTAGTAATAATAATAATAATAATAATACAAATATTATCGCTGTCAATGTAGGTTCCCTTGGTGCGCTTTCTGAAAAATTAAAAAACATTTAGATTCCATACCCGGCGAACCAAAAGAATGGGAAATACAAGATATCGTTCTTTTTCCACGTTTTTTTGGGAGTATATCTAATCCTTTAAAGCGCCAATAGCAACATGGGATTAGAAAACCTTTAGAGCTGTGAGTGAAAATCACTACATCGAAATAATATAATAATAATAATAATTTTTATTTACTACTAATGGGCAGTTTTGCTCGGCGTTAGAATGTAAGCAAATATAGTAAAATATACAAAAAAATACATATTACAATTCGTAGAAATGCAATGAAAAATTCATAAATATATAATTAAAATAATGTTAAAATATAAATAATAATATTGAATATAAATATACTAAATTTTAATAATTATAAATCGCAAATTTTACGACTGTCAACCCGGACACCGGTCACCCATTTAGTGCACCTCGCTTCACATCAAATTTCCTTTTGTCCCTTGTGTGTGCATAAACTTAAGTACTATGTAGGTATTTTCAATCAAAGTATTTTGTGAGAATATATATTTAGGAATAGATTAAATATTTAACTTTTATCATTCATGACTCACTGCACCCTGCGACTGTGCCCTCTTGTATCCGACATTTTCATGTGCGACTGCCGCTGCAACTGAACTCATGATCCCTGCGAGAAGAGGTCGCCGGCGTTTGCAGCCGGAAGCGACGTGAGAGCATCGTTAAAAAGTTAAAAGCAACCTTCCGCTTCCATTACTTTTTTTCGCGTCTCAGTCTGCTGCATCCCAATAGCACGTTCATTCATCTGCAGTTTAAAGGGATTTTTTTTTTTTGCTTGTAAAACCGGGGAACCAAATGGAATTCACGACCAAGCTTTGGCTAGATCCTTCTCGACGACACACTATAATGCTTGAATGAAAATTTGAGGGAGAGTGATTCACATTTCTTTTTCGTTTTTATAAAAATTCGTGTTCTTGGAAACATTTAGAAACACGCGTGGATACCTCAAACTACAACGTGAACTGATAGATCATTAATATAAGCCTAAACGTACTCCTTCGGACTAAGTGTTTGGAATCATCCTAATCGTTTTTTATTGTTCCAGAAAATTGTGTGTAGGAAATAGATATGTTGTTGAAAACTATTTAAGTATATTTGCAATTTAATTTATGCGTCAGACCTTACTAATTGATGTTTCTCCTTACCCGGGACAAAGATTAATAGTTTCAAATTTTGTTCAATTCTCATGCATTTTTTATCTATATTTTTTGATTTAATAATATGATCGTGTATGCGGAATACATAGGGCTGAGTTGAAAAAAATGTGTTGTCAGTTATACTTATCTAGAAATCGTGCTCTTAGTGACTATTATTATTTTAGCAATAAATAATATTTTATGGCTTACTTGAAAGGTAGTTAGCGCACCCGAGGCATTGTTTTTATCTCTTGCATTTAAAGAGAATGTCAGTGAAGGTTTATCTTTGATTGATTGACTCGTAATAATGTGAGCATTATTTAAAGTACGGAAGTCTGTATGTTCCGTGAGGGAAAAAGTGCGTCTGATACAGCATTTCTAGACGTTTACGTGGAACAGATGATAACGTTAGGTTTATTGAAGCGATGGACTGAGCAGTGCGGTATGGGGAGATGTGGTATGTGGTGAGAACCTGCTGTGTCGCGTCTTTAAAAGCACCCATTTTCTCGCCAACACACCCGAACATCTCTCTCTCTCTCTCTTTCGTTCTCGATCTTTTTTTCTTTCTCTTTTTCTCTTCCTCTCTCTGCTTACGCTTCTGGTGGCAAGTGTGTTTACTCTCACTCGTATCTTGGGTGTTGGCTGCGTCTGCTGCACTCACTTCGGGTCCTGGCGTCATAGAGAGTGGTGGAAATGAAATAAATACTTTTAAGAGAGAGAGAATTTATTTTTAATAATTCTTGCTAGTTAATTGTAATTAAATCACTTCTTTTACTAACGTCATGGTACATGTATAAGAAAAATATAATTAAAATTTAAAATACCAGGTCTGGACGAATTGAATCGAGAAAAACTCTTTTAGTTCGTGATTTTGTCAGTGATGTGTGTATGTAGTTCGAGATGAATCGGAAATCCTTTGAATCATGGTAATGATTGACAAGTTGAATAACTGACTGGTGAACATTCATGGAAAAAAAATTCTTAATCTACGTTAAGTATACATAAGATTTATTTATTTGGTAAGATTGAGGACATCTTTCTCAAAACTTGTATTTGTTATTTGGATCCGCGAGTAATAAACAGATTTTGAAAATTGTAGTAATTATTGTAAAGAGTAAAATTTTATTATTTTCACATCGTGTTAAGTAAAGGTGAGATTTGATTGTGGGTAAAACAAAAACTTACATTGTGTTCCTATCTGAAAATTGTAAGGCTTTGCACGTTTTTGTATATTTGAAGACCTGTAGTACTTAAGTGTCACATCAAGTATTGAAATGTATGTCCGATTACGAAACTGAAACACATGATAAAGAGTATGTGAGGAAGTATTATCAATTTCCTTGCTGCTGTTGAGCACTTCCTGCACAGATAGCATCCGAGCTATGGTATGATGATCGTAAAAATGTTTCCCATGCTTTTGCTGTAATTCTTTTCTTAAAGATAAGGATGAGAAATAGGTATAAAAATATCCTGCAGTTTCCGTAGTTCATTATTTTTAAAGGTGTTTCGGTATTCTCCTTGATGAGGCTGGTATGCAGGAGAAAGTCAGCGGTATGACGTTGAATAAGTCCAGAGTCGGACGTAATAACGAGGTTTTTGTGAAATATCTTCATCACGATAGGGAGTAATTTAATGACGATAAAGCAAGACACGATAGAGCAAAAATAAAACTGGATAATTTACATAATCAGTTACCACTAAATAAATAGTATTTCATTTAACATTTTAATGTATTGAGTTCCACAGTTAATCTACTACCTAAATTCACGAAAATCGGTTTTACTTGTATTAAGTTATAAACCTAGAAGTAAGCGTCAGAATTTTCTTCCTGTGTATCTGAGATAAAGGTTCAATATCTCATTGATTTCTTGTCCTAACTGCGTGGTTTCTCAGTGGCTAATGCCACGGAAGGATTTAGTGTTGAGAGTTATTTGTATTACTTAAGTTGAGTGTTATTTGTATTTGTTATTCGTTGTACTTAAATTATTACATGTTATTCTTTTTTTTTTTTTTTTAATTCTTTGAGCAAATAATTTTATTTCATTCATGCTTTTAACCTGTAGATTATGGATAAAACCATATATAATGCAAGTATCATTGGTACGTTGTGAACCCATTTTCCGTAAATATTTTTTTTTCCTTTGGTCGCTCCTATCCTCGAGATTGGCTTAATACTCTCTTCCTGACAGACTCAATAGGCTTGTCTGAACTGTGTCACCAGGATGTGAGCTCAGAGGAAACATCTCAGACTTCAAGTACTTCGGCAGGCGACAAAATGGGAGGCTGCTGTATTCTTTATACATTTTGTTTCGAAAACAAATTGTAGTATTTGTTACATTAAGAGTTTCATAACAATACCTGCTACGCATATACTATTTCTTCTGTGTATTTACACATTGAGAAGACATGTGATTACTTTCGGCTGGGTGAAAATGGCGATGAGCCGGGAATCGAACCTGGGACCCCTTCATTATCGCAGGGATGTTTTTCTGCCGCACAGACCATTTGACTTGATGAGAAAACTACTATGCTAATACATTAGCAATGTTATGACGAATGGTTCTTATTTGAATATACAATTCATGTATTAAAGTTGTACTCGTAGTCATCAAATTAAAAGCAAGTTTATTGTGGTTCAAAAAATCATATAGACTGCGGATTTCGGTTCCCCCCTTCATAGAATAATAAAAATGACCTGAAATTTCACTCGTGAAGTCAGCTACAAGTGTTTGTGGATGTGACAGCTCCCATAATGGTGACAGTTCTCGACGGCGAGTGTGTTGTCGATGGCGGCGAGCATGGTGGCAGATGCGTCCGCAACACAAGTCGGTAGGGTTCGTTCAATTGGTCTCCGGTGCGAACTGGGGCGAGAACATCTTGTGTTTGTTTGCACGGCTGGAGCCGGCAGCCGAGAAGTGAGTGGGGTGGGGTAGGGGGAAGGGGGAAGTGAAGTTGACGGCGGTGGCGGAAGAGTCTGCGTCACGGAGGTGGGTCCCGCCACACCCCTGCCTCGCCAACAGCGCAGCGTGGCGAGCACTCAGTCGCTCGGCGCTTCACAGAGCGCAACGTCTGCCTCTCTTAGTACACCGGAGAGCCGACGCCGCGCCGGTGCAGCGTGTTTGCTTTTTTTTTGTCTCTGCATGTTTTCATGACTTATTAACAGGCACTGTATGAAAAGTCAGTGACTTCTTGACATAATTTTTGTTTCCAGATAACTTTTGTAGTTCATATGAAATTTCTGCGTTAAAATGTATTTCTGCGGCTGTATTTACAAACGTATACACACAGGTGTATATAATCAGAATATTTTACACAAGTTATTTCATATAGTGTTCATAATTCGTTATTGTTAGGGGAGTTGATTTATTTCAATTTTCGCTCAGTACTTAAATTTCGTAGGTATCAGTTTTTGTGGTATTGGCTGATGAAGTGCTAACCTTCTTAGCAACCAAGTAGATTTTGTGATGAACACAAAGAGTTGATTTTACATTTTCTGTTTCTTTAAACTCCCTCTTGCCATGTCTCCTCCTTTAACTGATTATCCTTCTTCCCTTATGTTGTAATGTACATTGGAGGTCATTGCCCTCTGAGTTGTGTTAGTGTATGTTTTTTAAATTGTGTATATAGTTTAGAAGTACATACTTTAGTTTTCCGATTCCAGCAGGAACTCTGGGTCCTGAAGTAATGTCCTCTTTGCCGAAGAGATATTATGCTATATTTATATCCAAATGCTATATTTTGATCAATTTTTGATGGAATATGTTTCGTAAGTTATTCGAAAATATGACAATTTTTGCTTTGAAGTTCAAGGATCAATGCTAATCGAGGCGTTTAAAGTAAAAATGACTTTTTCCAGTTGCGTTCAAATTTTGAAATTGAGGCACGGTGCTATAACTCGTGCCATTGCTTTAACATGTTGAGGTATCAAATGAATTGGTAGGCGAAATTTCGCACATGCTACCTTTTAAAATACGTTGGTAGTGAAGATAAACACATCAGTGAATAAATATTTTTTTCCTGAAATTGCACTCTGGCTGGGATCTTTCTTTATACATCATAGGAGCATTTGAATTATTTAGTATTGCAATAAGGGAATCGCTATGGAAGAAGTGGTAGTAACTGAAACGCGGTAGGATATTTGCCGGAAATAAATACACCTTCTCTTGTTTCTCGAACTGTCGGAAAAGACTACGGAGATAGTAAAGAGAGGCTATTGAAAGGGCCTCTGTTACACCACAAGCCCAGATGCAGTGTGGGTTCTTTGGGTAGAAGCGGGATTCAACCATAAATACCACAACCCTTATGGTAGGGATCGCTGCCACCAGCTCGGTTTCCCGAGCAAGTAAACACTCGTGTAATAACAATAAAATATTCCTTTAATGCAAGTTAAATTGAAATATGCGTATTTACAAACTTGAACGAACTCTCAAATCATAAATACAAGTATGAAATTGTCATTACACAGTTAATGCTATCTGAATGCATCAATTACACACAGATATGAATACTGGTTTTAACAATTAATTCGGAAATCTATCTAGACCATCCGAATCTCCAAAAATTACAAGTTGCTATCTCGAAATAACTAACTGTTATAAGTTACGTCATTCGCACCCAATAGCAATGTAATTGAATTACCGCAGCAATTCTCAGTGGTCTTAGCAACCAATACTTAGCCAAGTCACATCCTAAGTAACCCGAGGACTTCCGAACACGCAGCAGAAAAGTCTTCGAGGATCTTCAATCCTCCCAATATATACGGAGCGGAGATCACGTGACCACGCCTTCGTTGCTCACAATGAGCACTCCAAATCATCTTGGTCACCCCTCAGCTTCTGAGAACTTTGTCTGAGAACTGTGTCTTTACCGATATGACGAGCGGCCGACGACATCTGCTAGCGTGCTTCTCGGGATGGCTATTATTTCAGCATCCGGTGGAAGTATTCCATTTATAACATATGAACATTCTTTCTTTAGGGATTTTTCCGGTCTCGCCCGGTACACATGGCGAACAAGTCCTTCTCACAGAAATAGCATAATACAGCTTACATTCCATAAGATGCCTCGCCCCGGTCAGATATGACGAACAAATGTACCTTCCCAGAAATATTATAAGACAAAGGGTAGGTAAGCACTGCTCACACACTTCGACCGGCATTCTTCGAGCGCATTGCTACCCTCCTTCCCGGAAAAGCAGGGGGATGGTCCACACAATGAATGGAAAGGCTTAGTGGTGGTCACTTTTCCTAATCCGAGGCATCCAGCTTCGCTTCTCAATGACGCTCCCACTTCAGCGAAGGCATAAAAATAACATTTCACAAACGGGTATAATGTCTTGGTTGTGATGTTACAGCCTCATTCTTACGAAATGATTTCTCTCTGTGCCCAAGTATTCGAAAAAGGTAGGGAAGGTAAAATTTATTTCACGGAGGTAAATGGTATATCCTTTTAAAATGTTGTTTTATTCGTATTTCGCCTCAACATGTATACCTTTAAACTTTTCGTCGTTTTGGGCGAGCACCGTCCATTCGTACATTGTACGTACCAGTCCATGCGCTGTGCAAGTCGACTGCCTCTTTTCACGGTTCCCTAGAACAATGGCCGGAAGCCTCTATTATTACTGCGGAAATTCCGGCGAATCGGCGGCACTGGCTGTTGCTGCGCCGGTCGCCGCTCGCGGACAGGTACACCCAGCAAAGCGCGATGTCGAGGAAGCCAGCCAGCCTCCGCGACGCCGTTCCGCGCGGCGCCGTGACGCCTACACTGAACCAGTTGACGGCGGCAACGACTCTACGGACCTGCCAGATGTTCGAGCGCCGGATGTTTCTGTGGTAGCGTGGAAGTACTGATGCGTGTAAACCTTTAACTTCGTTCCAGGTTATTTGAACGCCAATAACTGATTCTAGCATAAGTATTGTTTTTCGTACTCTATTTACTATTATCTATGTTATAATTATTTTATAGTGATTAATTGTATTTCTTCAGTTTGCAAGGTATAAAGTGTGATAAATTATATCCTTTAGAAACAATTTATATTTGCAATAAATTTTATAAGTATTTACTATAAGTTTAAAAAATCAACATTACATGCATTATAACCATTGATAATTAATATAAATAAATAATTAAAGACTTACAACTTTTTGATGGACGAGTTATATATATTTTATGATATTAAGTACACTACAGTACACTACGTTTAGACTGTAACATAAAGTCATCATTATATTGATTATATAATGGATGTTAATTGTAGTGGAATGAAAATTAATTTTTTACTCGACGTAGACATTCTTTTTTACTTCTTCATCCATAATTAGGAAACAGGATTATTGAGTTGAGGTAACGAAACAATTTTTTTTTCTTTTTTAAGCAACCAACGTTTAGAACTATTATTAGTTCTTCATCAGGGCTACAACACACGAAATCACAATTCTACAATGCTGAATTATCCTTACATAAATATAAAAAATTATCAAAAAATTATCCTATGCTGAATTATCCTTACATAAATATAAAAAAATATCAAAAAATTATCCCATGCTGTGTTATTAAAATCCCTTGAATTATGTATAACCCTAAAAACATAACACCCACTCAGCTGTGTGTTTGTGCAGTGGTGATGTCGTGGGGAGTTGAATGTGTGTGTTTGGGTATGCAGTAGGGTATGTCACATTGACCATTATGCAGGTTAGTAATATCATATTGACTGTATCAGAGTTAGCAAATCACTTGTGTGTATTAGTATGAGAGGTGGGTGTATTGTTTTTAGGGTTATACATAATTTCAAGGGATTTTAATAATACAGCATAGGATAATTTTTTGATAATTTTTTATATTTATGTAAGGATAATTCAGCATTGTAGAATTGTGATTTCGTGTGTTGTAGCCCTGATGAAGAACTAATAATAGTTCGAAACGTTGGTTGCTTAAAAAAGAAAAAAAAATTGTTTCGTTACCTCAACTCAATAATCCTGTTTCCTAATTATTAATCTTTTAACGTTGAAAGGAAGAAAAAATTTTAAAATGCATTTTATTATGCGTTATTGATTTCCGGTTTAGACTTTTCCTTATTAAACGCATAAGGATATTTTTTCGTTCACTGAAGTTTATTTAATGTTTTCCAAGGTTTTGTTGGATTCGGGTGGTTGATGTTTTTGAACACTTATTTTGGAAGTGTCATTTGTAATAATTTTTGACACATCAATAGCTTACAGACTGTTTTTATAATTTTTATCTATCTGTCAAGTGGATTGTTAATAGGAGCTTCTTTATATGCGTATTTTCTTAATTCGGAGGGTAATAGACCTTTGTCACGCAATTTGACCGGCTGAATCATCAATGAGTCACAGAAATTCCCGATGTGACACAATGGGTCCGCTGTAACGGTCATTCATCAATATCTTGAATAGATTGAGAGATTACGGATTATCTCAAGGTATCTTTCAAAGCTAATCCTATTACTCTGAGGTATAAACAATTTTGTACTGTTAACTTTAATATTTTACGTAGATCAGCTAAATTAAGATTTGGCCGCCAAAGTTCTTATGAGACAATGTGTAATATTTGTCTTCATATGAGTCTTATATTTTATTTGACAAAATAGCAACATGTATCGTGTTACATTTTTATCGTTTAAATATATGAAACAATTCTCAGATATTGAAGTTTTTTTAATTCTATGTTACAAATGTTAACACTTCGTCGCGATAAAAAATATCAAGTGGGTGAAAGTCAAACCTGGGCTATCCGCGATATACGCTAAAAGCAACGCGACGTCCTCGGCGGCGATGTACATTTACTTTTAAGAATAATCTCACGCTATTCCCAGCCATAAGCTATTACACTTAACGTCATATCTTTCTTTCTTTTACGTTGGGAATAATTATAAGGACAACTAGATACTACAACTGAAGACAAGAGCAAGTTATGTCAATGACTGGCAGAATGACGCTCCCACAAAGTGTGAAAGATGAAAAGGGAACACGAGATTGATAAAAAAAACTTGAATCGACAAGAAAAGAACTATACAATGATTATTTTGCCAAGAAGGTGATTGGAGACGGCGATCGAAGGTAATGAAGAAATGTAGCTCCTCCTAGTGTTCGTAGCATAGTAGATAGATTTGTTTTTCGTTCTCTTGTGTAAGCTTTCAGCGAATTTCTATTAAGAGAGAGTACCTTATATGGTGACGATTTGTGTAGTTGAGAAAACGATAGTGACGCAATGCAGTTTGATGCAGTGAAATTGCGAGAGCGCATTACATTGGTGTAGTTCTCTCTCATTCCTGTCTGAAATCAAGCGGTATACATAACTTACGAGTGAGCCATCTTTAACTGCGCGTTGCTCTTACTTGTATGGAAGAGATTGCATACCGAGCAAAATCGGTGATGTACACCTGGAACGATTTCCTTTGTCAGTATCCTAAACCGACCTTTGCTGTTTGAAAAAGAGCCTTCAACGTTGAGTTATGGAAATGTTAATGTACTTAATTATGAGCTAGAATTCAAATGTACAGTTCTTTGCCACTCGTTTATAGAAGGATTAAAATGTGTGTTTTCTTCAGATTATTATATTTGCTTCTTAGTAACACGGTCATAACAATGGTTATCTCTAGTTGTAACATTTAATACAGTTGAGTATCTAAAACATCGTAGCTTAAAAAAAATAATTCAACAAAAATTTGTAGAACTCTTCTCGAGGAATGTTTCAAGCGCAAGATACTAATATCATTGATAGAACACAAGAGTAGATAACAGTATGAACTTCTTGCTTCATAGTTGATGCGAAGCGACTAAATACCTCTGGATGAAAGTCACTGATCGATACGGTAGAGATCACTAGTGGCGAAGAGTTTACACAACATTTTTGGCGAATTTGGGCTTCTTAGGCGTCGGAAATTCAAAGGTTACAAAGAACACGATAATACAGAAGAGGCAAAATAACAAAACAAAAAATAGTTTTCAATTTTTTTCTTCGATAATTCATAATAATTTGATAAAAATTTCATCCGATTTAATTACTTAGTTCAACGGGCGATATTAAGTATTGATCTGATTTCAGAAGAACAAACGGCTACTGGTGGATTTTAGATTACGTCGACGTAGAATGAACAACGCCAAAATGTGATTATAGTGTAGAATGAAATAGGCTTTTTGATCTTTTGGCGAAATCTGTATTCGATATTGCCATTGATAATCGTTGGTTGTAATAGCTGCATCCGTCGACGATTTTATGTTTCGAAGCGTTTACTTCCATGAACACTGTCCTGATTAGAAAGAGTCGTTTGATGTGTTGTTGTCATGGGAATCGTGCAAAGTACCTTTTGACAAGGGGGAAGCGGGGGGTACTTTTCTAAACACATTAACTCATTATTGCGATAGAGATTCATTGATTTTTACATACCTTAGTTCGCACTTGTATAGAAAGTGGTCCACATGGAAGGAAGAAGTACAAAATTAAGCTTATTTTATTCTGCGTTGACCAATAAGTGAGCCAGAACAACACGGAAAGGTCTGTGATTAGGCTAGTAACTGCCGGAACAGGCGCGCAGGTAAATCATCGACACAGTGGGTTGAGAAGACCGTGAACTGAGAATAGGGAACAAGTGTTTCCCGCTCGACTTGCCGTGAAACTGAGTTGGCGAAACTGTTGCGAAAGTTCATTGCTAGCATTGTTTCGCGGAATCCACAGTTGTCAGTAAATTCACTGAAGTGTGTTATTTGAGTAACGAGGCGGCGTTCTGTTGCTTTCGTTGGCATTTACAATATTTTGTTTTCAAAACTTAATCATGTTGTTTACAAAGCGTTTTATGGATTATAGATAAGTGACCAACTTTTTACAATTTCCTATGTTGTGCGTAATGTTTTCCTACTTTTATTCCTTTTTTAACGATACTCAAATGAATTTGTTTAAACAGTTCGTTTACATTGTTTTAAAATTAAATTATCGAGTACTTAATTGAATATTGGAGAGGAAGGTAATAAGAGATTTCCTTGTTCGTGGATTTCTATTGTGTACATTTATTTAATGACATTGAAGGACTTTCAAGGGAAGAGAATCGTATTAATTTTTTTAAGAACAGACGTATATTTACTCTAAAACAAAGTAAAATACATATAACTTTTCATTCCTTTTTGTGGATCATCCTCAGGGAAATTGACACAACTTGGAGAGTCGTATTGTACAACCATGATAATATTAATACAAAGAACAAAGAGAAAAAAACGATCTAGTGAAATTTTTCTGAGTTCAAACGTTAGAAACATTTTATGCTTTTAATGTTTATGTTCTTACATTCAAAACTTTAGCAATTACTTTGGTTGTTGCCGTATGACAGAACCCTGTTCGTCGCGTTGACAACGTAGCGTTTATCATTGCATATTTGCCTTAAGCCAATGTGTCATTGATCACTGTGTCAATATGTTTCTGCGTCCGTGAACGAATTGCCCGTGTAAATAATGTGAATCTGAATCACACGACGTCGTAAAGTTCGTCATCACTAACTCCCTGCTGTTTATCTCGCTTCATCCATTTACTGCGTGACTTCACTTGCATCAATTTTAAAATGTTTGTACATTTATTCCCTTTTGAACTATATGAGCTATGTAGGAGGAAACAGCATTCAATAATGTTGATGCTGATTAAAGTTAAATTTTATCATGTGATATGTTTTCTCGTGAATGGGTTTATAAAAAATAATTGCTTTGGTGTTAGTGCTATTGTACAAGCTAGTATAACAGTTTGCTTTCCTTTTCTTCCCGTTTAACTTATATCAGCACTATTTACTTATCTCGTGCGTAACAAATGTACGTGCACTAAAATACTTCAGACCATCTGTTTGTCTCGGAAATTCCCATTTTTTTGCATAGTATTTCGTTATTGAATATTTCCAGAAATATTTGCAAAGTGCGTTTCGAACAAGAGGAATGAATACATTGTGCTTCTTTGAGGTTTAGTTATCATAAACAATTTTTAATTTCGGGTTCAAATTTGTAAACATACATCTTTATGGTCTCGTANATCATAAACAATTTTTAATTTCGGGTTCAAATTTGTAAACATACATCTTTATGGTCTCGTAAATTCATTTCTTTACTGGAACATCCCATCGATATGAACGTAATGATGTATGCGCTAACTTTACAAGTAATGATATTATTTATTTTCTCGAAAATCGCGTATGGAATATTTGTGTGTGTTAGCTTTCCATTTTAAAAGGAGGAATTGTAAAATGCAAATAAACAGAGCAACACGAAACGTTAAACCACACGTACACGTTATCTTTAATTGTAGTTCGCGATTTTGTTATAATAATTATAGGCAAAGTACATGAAACGTAAAATAATATGACATAATTACGCATTATGTATTTCTAATTAGGGTAAAGTTGTTAGTAAAATATGAGTCGTACGTTCACGTCATAAGTTTCGCGATGATTCCCAGTGTCGTATGCGAGTTTGTGAACGATCAGAATAATATAAAATATTCTAAGAAGTATTCTAAACAGAATAATCATTACTCTAATTGACTACTACGTCCTTAGTTTATTGAAAAGTTAATGGGATAATCGATTTTTTTTTTTTTTTGTATTTTACAATGAATGGTTTTGTAAAGTTTTTGAATTAACGGAGACGTCGGATGTGTAACTTAAATCTATGTACGCTTAAAAGAACTGTGGAGTTGAAAGTGAATTAGAATTACCGCGCAGCATGGTCGTTACAGCGGTTGTGATAATTTTGTGAGTTTTCCCCTCTCGCATTCCCACCGTTTCGGTTATTCCGTCCCACGAATTGATGCCCTTTTCCATTAGCCCCGTTGCCCTTTCGCCGGTTTCCTCCCTTCGATGGTTCGTGCCCTCGCACTTTTGTTCCCCTTCGTGAATGATGGTGAAATGTTGCTGTTTCCTGTCGTTTTATGATGGGTCTCGCTGTGGTAAAATGATTGCGATTGCTGTAATTATTTTCATGGCTTAACAACTGTTGTACGCGTTACACAATGGTATTTTAAAGACTTTTTGTGAGGGGTATTTTTATTGCATTGTGCGGAGTTTCTATGAAAGTATTAATCACTGTTATGAAAATAAAAAGAACTACATATTTTTACTATACTTTGGGATATATGGAGTTTTTTTTTCTTTCAGAATATATTTTCATTATTTTTAATGACAAATAGTAAGAATTTTCCGCGTTTCTTCCTACAACGCTATATTATAAAATTTGAAATGATTCAATGAATTATATTAAGTTTTTTTCTGTTAATTTTCCTTGTCTCGTTTTAAATTTTGTATTAATTTACTTAGTCTTGTCTGATTTAAATGTATTCTATATGGAGATAATCTTCGAATGGAATATGTATTCACGCGATATATTATATTCCTGAAGATACTGGGATTCCGATATTATGCTCAAATAACTAATACAGGGTCATGAGAGATGCTATAATTTTTAATTAGGCATTATTCAAGAACTGTCTGGGGAATAAAATTGTCTCACCTTAAAAACAAGTAAAAAATCAGTACGATTTTGTTGATTCCTCGGTAGGTGTCGATGCGATATCTTTTTGCTGCTCGGCAGACTCTTAAGTAGTTGTCTATTTCGTTCAATCGTGTTTAATTACCTTCCAGTCATGATGGCGGAGACAAAGGACAACGAAATAATTCCATCGGAAGCAATATTATGTATCCTTAGAATATCTAAAAAGCCAGGTGCACGGAGTTATTTCTAAATTTCATAAAATTGTGAGAAATTAATTTCAACGAAAGTGGCAGAGCACCGGACAGAGCATCACATATTCACTGGGCCAAACTGCGCCATGTGTACTCTATTATCTTCTAACATGGCAGAGCATCTTCCCTCAGTCCAGACGTCCGAGACCCTTCCCGTGTTTAATTTAACTATAGGTGAAGTCAAACTATCCCTGAACGCTCCGCAATTACTTGACCTCGGCACTAGGAGGAGGAGATGTGGTGAGCATCCCACCACGACCGGTTTGACCCCTGGAAAGACGCTGGTACTCATTTTAGAGCAGACTGAGTAGGCCTGAGTTGAGGTGTGTTGAAATCCGCACCTCACCGCGGATCAAACCCCGGTCAACCAGCCAGCAATAGGGCTGTACCCACTGAGCCACGCTGACTCAACAATAGGTAGAAATGAAATAAAATAAATTGACCTTCTCGATGAATTGATCCGGGTTTTTGTTCAATCATAAGAGATTTCTGTATTCTCAAACCACGTGATTCCGAGAATTGAAAAGCGAGATCNGGTGTGGAGATAGGAAGAGGAGACTGTCTCTTATACACATCTAGATGTGTATAAGAGACAGGAGTTCTCCTTAAGAGCATTCGTCCTTTCTTTTTTTTTCCCCCAGGATGTGGTCGCGAAGGAATTGAGTGAGTGTGTGGGTGGATGTGGAGAGGTCGAGACATACCCTGACTTCGTCCAAGACATCGTCCTAGAATCTGTGATTTCCATATTCGCCCAGGATTTTCTCCGGTTTTCATTCGGGTAGAGGCGAATTTATTATGCAGACTCGCTAGGCTCTTGCCTAGTGGCAGCATCCATTGAAGTAATTTTTCGCGAATTTAGTGTTATTTAATAGTTACGATTTATCATCAGTACTTTGCGAATAATCTCTAGTATGATAATAATACGTTCTTGTGAAATTACTTTCTTGTGTTTTATTAAATACAAATTTGTTGGAATTATGTTAATATTATAACACGTACCGAAATATTTTTATTTTTGGCAGTGTGTTGAAATGTTAAATCCGCCTCTGCCTTAGGGCCCTTGATCGGAATTGATGGGATGGACCCTTGCTTGCTTCCGGAGAGTGAATCAGTTTATTGTCATCCATGTGATCATACGCAGTTGAACTGCTTTTTTAACTATAAAGTTTATTTATTTATCCATCAGTTCGTCTACATAAATAACAGTGACCTTGAGGCGAACAGAAACAGTGGAAGTCAAATAATCTTAAAACACGTGTGAAGGATTACGGCTTCGGGTGTTCGTAAGAAATGAGTGATGGTTACGAATCGATAAACGAGAAACAAAATGAGGTTTCAAATCCAGATAACGAAGTTTATGAACCTAAATTATCAAATGTACTTGAAATGCGGAAACAGAATAGGTACTAATGTGTACGAGACGTTCTTTATGCTACATGTACGATTATTGCACTTGAAACTGGAAATGGATTGTTTTGAACCGAAGTTCATGAGAAAGTATTATTCGCTCTAGTAGTTACAGTGTGTAATAAGAGAAAATGAAAATTTAAGTCGGAAAGAGAATGTGGGTCACATTTTATGGGATTGATGTAGGATGGATATGAAAGGCAAGACTTGTTGGGCCGATGGTTCGAGTTATACCAGAAATTAAGGAAAAAAAATAGTATAGTATAAAATACAACTTATTCGATACTGTCAAAAGATACATGCAATTAGAAATGTATTTCAATCTTAAGTGGGAGTAGAATATCTCTAATACGTAGTATTATGTCATTAAACTCTGTTGTAAATTTGTAAAGGATTTTAAGTAGTTTTAGTTTATTATTAATAGTCAATACTTGAGCAAGGTGATCACTGTATCTGGCGATAAACACTTCAGAGACATACGAGATTCCATTGTTGACTATAATTTGATCTAGCAATGTTTGAGATGAGCCGGAGAGGCGAGTGGGGTCGTTTATCGTAGTAATAAGGTTGAAGGAGTCGATAAGATTCTTGAATCGATTAACTGGTGAATGTGCAGAGTCGGATGTACTCAAGAAATCGATATTGAAATCACCACATATAACGATAGATTTAGTAGATTTATGTGCGATATGTTCTAAAACATTTTCGAAGTTCCGAAAAAATATGTCAAGATCTGATTGAGGAGGTCTATAAATACACAAAACAACAATACCGGTGTCGGTCAGTTCAACTGCAGAAATTTCGAACACACTATCTACGCAGAAGTTCTCGTAGCCTGTCAGTGGAGAAGATAAAATATCATTACGAACGTAGATACACGTACCTCCGTGGGGATTTTTGCCTTTAAAATTTTGCCGACAGTAAGAACTTGCTAAATAATAATTAGAAATAGCAGTATCGTTGATGTTGTTAGTTGAAAGCCAATGCTCTGTGAGGCATAGCAAATCGAATCGATTTTCGTGTACCAGAATTTCAATGTCTGTCAATTTGTTTGAAAGGGATTGGACATTATGATGAAATATAATTATTTTATTTTCGCAAAAAGTTTGTGACTCACGAGAAATGGAATCGACGTTAGATTGTGGAGAGGAATTTGAAATTGGTACAGCTTCTAGTTCCGGATCAAGCCCGCACACTGCACCTGAACGCGATTGTCACCTTCGAGTACCACATCGTACTCCAGAGCGCAAGCTGTAACTGTGTATGGGGGCGGCAGGAGGAATAGATGAGGACGTGCGAGATGAGGAAGCAGTAGGTGAAAGAACGGGGAAAAGAGAAGAAATGGGTGTCGAGATAGGAAGAGGAGATGGTGATGAGGTAGGAGCAGAAGGAGGAGATGAGGTAGGTGCAGGAGGAGGTGTAGGAGTGGGTAGTGGGGCGGGTGGATGATGTGAGGTCAGATGTGAAGCTAGAAGAGAACCGTAGTGCTGTTTCCCAGACGGGCTCAGGTGTAAACCGTGCTGGGTAAAGTCCTTGGCAGTCAGGTGTGGTTGCAAATCAAAAAATGTGATTTTTGTGTCTGCCAGGTGATGTTTTAGGGAGATGTTTGCCAGGTTAATTTCGTGGTTTATTTGTGGAACGTTGAAGCGCGGAGGCAGGCTAGAGAGCACTATGTTCGTGTGCAAGGAGGCCATTTTTAGTTTTTGTAGATGTTCAGACGCGTTGAAATGACCACCCAAGTTAATATCGTTCTGCCCACCTATGATGATTACTGTGTCCCGCTCTGTGAGTTTTTTAGAGGACCCCTTGAAATATGATTTACCCCGTTTTAAATGCATGCCTTTTTATGTTCTCGCATTGGTTTGGTATTTTATTTTTCCTGCCTATAATAATTAGTTTACTCAGAAATGATCTTTTCATTACTCCTTTAGTGTGCGTTTGAGAAATTTGAGACATACTAACCTTAGATACAAAATAATATATTTTTATGGGGAAATTATGATGATAACTCCTTTCTTTTCGATTGTGTGATAGAGAAGACATTCTGTAATGAAAATCAATAAACACGATTAAAAGAGCATGTCATTTATTTACTAAATGGTTCAAATAAATTATTAAAAGGTAATTTCGTCGCATACTCCTGATATATGCGAGATAGCGAAATGTGTGTTCTCGGTTCCTTCAGAGCGTTCTCATACACTAGAGGATTCCCAGACGCGTGAATCAGCACTTTTCTTTGCGTCAGGGTTGTAAAAGCGGTGAACATATTGCGACATGATGAGACTCCCATTTCAAACTTATTCTCATACAAATTGTTTCCTAGATAGCACACCTGATAATTTAAATGCTAATAGATTTTTTTCGAGAAAATATACTACCCCTTGAAATATGATTTACCCCGTTTTAAATGCATGCCTTTTTATGTTCTCGCATTGGTTTGGTATTTTATTTTTCCTGCCTATAATAATTAGTTTACTCAGAAATGATCTTTTCATTACTCCTTTAGTGTGCGTTTGAGAAATTTGAGACATACTAACCTTAGATACAAAATAATATATTTTTATGGGGAAATTATGATGATAACTCCTTTCTTTTCGATTGTGTGATAGAGAAGACATTCTGTAATGAAAATCAATAAACACGATTAAAAGAGCATGTCATTTATTTACTAAATGGTTCAAATAAATTATTAAAAGGTAATTTCGTCGCATACTCCTGATATATGCGAGATAGCGAAATGTGTGTTCTCGGTTCCTTCAGAGCGTTCTCATACACTAGAGGATTCCCAGACGCGTGAATCAGCACTTTTCTTTGCGTCAGGGTTGTAAAAGCGGTGAACATATTGCGACATGATGAGACTCCCATTTCAAACTTATTCTCATACAAATTGTTTCCTAGATAGCACACCTGATAATTTAAATGCTAATAGATTTTTTTCGAGAAAATATACTACCCCTTGAAATATGATTTACCCCGTTTTAAATGCATGCCTTTTTATGTTCTCGCATTGGTTTGGTATTTTATTTTTCCTGCCTATAATAAGTAGTTTACTCAGAAATGATCTTTTCATTACTCCTTTAGTGTGCATTTGAGAAATTTGAGACATACTAACCTTAGATACAAAAATACTTATTTATTCTCCTTGTATTTGTTTTAGCATGATTTTTGAGAAGAAATATGATTATAGCATTCTTCTTTATCTACCTTCACGTGACTAACAAAACATATTTACAAGTATTATTTTCAAATTTCAATTATCATTTATTTTGGCTCTTTAGACTAGCGTAGTTTAAGAATTACATTTCTATGTTTGTGCTGCATTACCGTTCCAAAATCTCACTCCGGTTTCCTATTACTCAGAATTGAATGATGATATTATCTATTACAAAAATTACATTAATAAATGATTTGTAAAGATGGAAATTGAAAGTAAGTATGTAGTGGACATTTTATTAAAACGTTGTATGAAATGCGCAGTAACGACTAGCAATAATTCAGTGTCATTAAATACATTATAAACCCATATAAATAATTTTGAACTATTTGATGAAGCCGACAAAATATTTCCTGTTACCCGAAGATGATATATAATATCTTTATAAACATTACACGAATATAATAGCATCAATATTGACCTATATAAGAAAGCCCTGAATTAATTGTGGAACAACCTGCCGTGAAATACTGCTCAACGCTTTACTCATTTGTTCTATTGGCACAATCAATCTAACCTACCTACCTTCTGTAGATTAGCACACATCAGGGTGTTTAACTGTTATGTAAATGTGATACCGATTATTTCAACATTTCTGGGAATTGTAATTCTGGAAATACTGCGATCTAGGGCTTAACATACGAGTGATAGTTGATCTAATGCGAATGTGAATATTACTTTATATACCTGGCTTCCCTCACCAGTCTCAAGTACTTCCAATGATCCACATACTGGTATTTCTCTGTACCAGGACCGAAATCCACGAAGTTTAGTCACGTATTTTACTTATGTTTTATTACATGTGTTAACCCCAACAGGGAATTCATTGTATCTAGAATATAGTTTTGTCTTAATATTTGTATATTTCACATTATAATTTATATATTATCACTTCAATTGCAATACATTTGAGGAAACAACGCTGTGATTTATTTTTTTTACTTTTAATTTTTTTGATTTTTATGCCTTTGTATATTTGCACCGTCTTTTAATTTATTCTAGTAGTACGGTAACTAACAAAAGTTGTGACGTACTTTCGCCAACCAATCCATTTGATTCAAAAGAATAAAATAGACCGTTATTATGTCTACCGCCTGGTGGAAATGGTCTGAGTCTGAAATCCAACCCGGGGTTTACCGCATTTGTCGCATTTTGGAAGTTCTTATAGTTTGTTTGTTTTTTATTTTTTGTTTTCTAGATGTAAAACTTACCATCATATCGTCTGAAAAATCTCTCAGATTGATCGATGGAGTATCACCCCTAATACAATAATAATGATTTTGAAATAATCAGTCTCCAGGGTACGAATTTTCGGGTTCAATTGCCACATCTGAAAAAAAAGAACGGAATGTTATATCGTTGTTAGTGTGTGTATTGTATTTTTTGCTTCTTAACTTGTTTAGTAATCAACTGTTGATTTGCATTGTTGCAGGGGTGACGATGCGCGAGAAGAAAGGAGGCGGCGCGCTGAGCCGCGTGCAGAAGCTCAAGAAGCGACTGAGTCACAGCTTTGGACGATTATGTGAGTACTTTATTCATTATCGGTTTATTATTCATATGGTGGGTTCTGGTGCGGAAATTGTGATTCTGTTCTACTTGGGATCCACCAGCAGGAGACCCAGGATTTGACTTAGTGTAGGGGTCGTCACGAAAATTACTGAGGTGCTTTTATGATACAATTTGATGTAGACCTATAGGTTTTTGGATGATCAAAAAATGAATATATTTAAATTCTTCTATAGTCATTAAGAACTTTAAACTTTATAGGAATTATTTAAACTCTAAATTTGTAACATTGTGCTTAGTTAAAACACAAAGTGTTTCATTCTCATTTCGGATTGGCATTCTCTTAGCCAACCTGTAATTTCAAGTATTTTATTGCGCTATTTTTCGTTTAATTTTTAAACGTATGTTTCAGTAACGTATTGATTCTGAACAAGGAAATATTGTCAATTCGAGTCTACTTTGCATTTAGCATTTTATTCAGAATCTGAATTAATTTTGGCTCAAATCGTGGACCAGTACATTTTCAGCTTGGAAAGAGTGTGCCTTCAATGCAAGGCATTGCGTAAAGTTAACATGAATGTGTTTCGTTTACGTGAATGTGTTTCTCTGCATTGTGTGACTTTGCTGTTTTCACTCGAAGATACCCGTGATCTTTACTTGAAATTCACTGAAATCGTTACTTGAAATCATAAGGAAATTGATAAATATTGGCGATAGGGAACTCAGATGTTCTGTGGGAGAATGTTAACGTATTTCATTAGCTCTCGTAGTCAATCTACTAGCTCAACAAATTTTTTTATAGGAATTGTTTTATTATTTTTTATTTGTGAAAGGATGAAGTCAATTGTGTTAGATACATATGATATGCGTGACTGAGTGAAAACCACACTTCCATATCTCTATCACTTTTTGAGGTATTTGAAATACTTGTTTTTATTTCGTCACTTACTATACTCTTAGTTTCCATTTCTGCTCCAGAAGTTCTCAGACGACGTGTTATGTAAGTGAACGTGTTCTTTCGAAGGTTCCCAGTGTCTGCGCGTGTCTGATTTAAGGCAGTCGTGGTACACGTGGATCCCACAAGTTGTTTCCCATGTACTTGGAGACTTAAGTTTTTGCGTAACTTAAGATTTTGGTGTTTCTTTCTTCCCATTTAATTCCATCGCTCCACTTGCTCAATACTAACACCTCTAGCGAGTGTTCCCCACTCGACTTTGTGATGTACTGAGGCAATGGTATACTACAATTCCTTGGATGCGATCCTCAATACTACGAATCTCTTTAATCCTAACAGTGCACACGTTAATTCCTACATTTGTTTTGTGAATGGAAGGAATGGAATTCGATCTGAATACAGAATACATAACTTCATCTGAACAAATCACTTGGTATGTGGGCGACCCGTGACGTAGTGCCTAACGCGTTCGCCTTCTACCTCTGGGGACGCCGGTTCCAATCCGGTCCGATCCTAATGGAATCCGAGGTGATGGACGGAGAGGTGATCGCGACAGATTTTCTCGGGGATCTCCCGTTTCCCCTGCCTATCATTCTACCACAACATTCACTAATCATCATCTCACCTCATCTCCATATCATCCTTGTCATTATATTCAACCGCGCGGTCACCTTGGTTCAAGTAAGCCACTGGTAGAGCGCGCGGTAAAACGGCGATGGAACACTGCCTTGTGCAGTCTCGCCATCAAAAATGCCGAAGGAATGCATGTGAACATAAAAAATCCGATTCGTGTCTGGTCCCATTAATTCGTATTATCGCGAATCTCGGGTATAGTTAATGGCTACACGTTTTTTTCACTTTTGATAATACGTGATCCTTATACATCACCGTTGAAATGAATGATCGTCATTTCACGCCATTTCAATCCTAAATTTGAGGTAACTTTGAGGTAGAGGTAAATTTGAGGTAACTTTGAGGTAGAGGTAAATTTGAGGTAGACAGACATACGAGTTTGTGCGTATAAATTGTTCAAATATTGATAAACTGGAACACCAATATCGAAATTTTGGACCTTTACAGACGAAGACTGCAAGTTGCTGTAACGAACCAATTTGTTCGTATTTAATTGACTTTATTGGAACATAATTTTTTCGTAAAGTTTAATGAATTTGACATAATAATTTATTTTTTTTGAAATATTCAAGTGAAGCATTCGCAATATATTTGTATGTATGGTATTTTTATGATTCAATATCGAGTTTGGATTGTATCCTAAGTAAAAAATATTAAAGTTTTTAATGCTTTAAATTTTTATGATCCTACATCTTAACAAAAATACTATTTTTAGTTAATTTTCAATGTTGGACCTACTTATATTGTTGTTAATTTCTCTCCATGAATCTCGTGCTCGGAGGTAGTAGCGGAGCAATTTCTTCTTGTCGTGCATCAAACCTACTTAAACTAGTTTCTTGTGACCTGATTGTATATTATTAGCATATCATGGGTCGATCGTTTGCATGGCGTCGCTCATCAAACGTTCCTTGTATTAATTACGCACGAGGGATTTGATCGGTCTCAGGACGCGAGTGCGTCGCTTCTATTCACAAGAGTGTGCCATAATTTTTTATATGAGCAATGGCGGATCTAGACCGTGGGGGGCTAACCGGGGAACATTTTTGTTTAAAAATTAGGTTTTATAACACAATTTTATAAATATTACCTTTAAATAAAATGCATCACATAAATAATTAACAGTTAACAATATGTTATTAATAACAATAACAATTATTTATTAAACATATTAATATGGTGTTATTAATTTCATTAATCTGGTAACACTTTCCCAAAGAATGCCATTTATCAACTTCAATTTTATCTGTTAAGAGTTCAGGTCCGATGGGGCTATAGCCCACTTAGCGCCCCCCCCACCATAGATCCGCCACTGTATACGAGTATATGCCATGTCGTGTGATTTTGCAAAGACATTTATTTTCACTACTACTTCGCCAACGTTTTAGTAACGAGCGTTGCCTTCATTAAGGCTTAGTAAAACCGTAGACTGTACATCACTTTGACACCGTGATACTGGTGTGCAGACATATTACTACAACTTTCTCTAACGTTGCCGAAGTAGTAAAGATAAAAATCTTTGCCAAATCACAAAAAATTGTTGTAGGACAAGGGTATCTTTAATTTTCCTTCCTCCCCCCAGGGAACTTACATCTAGTAAGTGCGTGTTTGACAAACACGGGGCCCCGAGCTGAGTCTGGCATTGGTTCCACTTACTTGTGCTAGGCTCCTTCTTTCCTCTTTACTGACCTTCCTTGCTCACGTCTTGTTCTTTTCGATCCCGACGCTATTAGGGCTAGGGTATCTTTCATTTTCCTCATTTTTTGTCCTACACCTCATTCTTTGTCCCCCTCATTTTTTGTCCCTCCCTCATTTTTCCCCTCCCCTCATTTTTTGTCCTCAATGTTTTGATGTATATTTGGGATATGTTGTGGTATGTTGTAATTCAGGAGGGTTTTTAGTGGGTATGGTAGAGTCATTCGGTGAGTCCCACACGCGGTGAGTCATGTTGGCCCTCCCTAGTGCGTAACTACGTTTTCCCTACCTGTACAAGTTCTTAGGGCTCCAATGACCT